>QEPC01009250.1:8201268-8253497 GCA_003113815.1 Sphenodon punctatus
CTCCAGGACGGCTCCTGCGGTCTGCCGGGGGTGCCCTCTTAGAGGTCCCCCGTGTTAAGCGGGGGGCCACGATGGAGAGGGCATTCTCGGTGGTGGGGCCGCGGCTGTGGAACTCCCTTCCGGAGGAAGCTCGCCTGGCCCCAAGCCTTTTAACGTTTCGGCGGAACTGTAAGACCTGGCTGTTTGCCCAGGCCTTTGGGGGAGGGTAGGGAGGGTTTCTTTTAATCCCCTACCCTTTTTTGTCTAAACCCTGTTTAATATTTATATGGAATATATGTTGGTTTTATTGAGTTTTAATGTATTTTAATGTTTTAATTATTTTATGTTGTGAGCCGCCCCGGGCTGCTTTGCAGGAGGGGCGGGATATAACTATGTTGAAATAAATAAATAAATAAATAAATAAAAATAATATTGAAAAATAGCAAAATAGGGGAAGGAAAGAGGGAGGACAGAGTATATTGAGGGGCACATTAAGAATGTAAGAAGTGCCATAATGGGTCAGACCTATGGTCAATTGAGCCCAGCATTCTCTCTCTGACAGTGGCCAGCTCCAGTAGCTTGAGAGAAGTCAAGTCCAGGTCATGGAAGCGTAACACGTCCCATGCTAACTACTCCCAACTACTAGTAGACAGGGGTTTAAGCCTCAGCTATTAAGCATTTATGGCTCTATTCTCTAAGAATGTATCTAGTTTCTGTTTGAAGCTAGTTGTGGTGCTGGCTTTTACAGCCTCCTCTGGCAAGGAGTTCCAGAACTGTATTGTCTGCCGAGTTTAAAAAGTACTACTTTTGTTTTTTAAATCTGCTACCATTTAATCTCAGAGAGTGTCTCCTTGTTGTCTTATTGTGAGAAAGGGCAAACAACACTTTCTCCACACCTCTCCTGATTTTATAAACTATTATATCCCCCTTCATCACCTCTTCTCCAAGCTAGCCCTGACCTGTTGAGCTTCTCCTCATATGGAAGTCAATCCATCCCTTCCATCATCCTTGTTGCCCTTTCCTGAACTTTTTCAGATAATTCTATTATATCTTTACTGAGACGGAGCCACCAGAACTTCACACAATATTCAAGGTGGGGTCATAGCAAAGATTTATACTGCAGCATTATATTTCCCCTTTTATTTTCTATCCCTTTAACAATAATGTGTAGTTTGCCTTTTTAACTGCTGCTGCATATTACGGGCCACTTGTTGGAAACTTATTTTGGTATTCTGGCCTTATTTCAGCTGGATGGTCCAACTGCTAACAGAGGCAAGGGATTTTGACTGGGGTACCATGCATATATATGGTGGAGTCGATCCCAAGCCCCATGGAGCCTGTGGGTAGCTGCGTGCAAACCGCACAGACCTCCGTTGCGGGCACACTGGGCGCCGTGGAAACTGCGTGCATAAGCATGTGTTTGTGGGATCTGTAGGGCTTGGGATCAGCCCCATTGTCCTGATCCAAGGTTTGCATGCTTGCCTCGGGCACATGCACGGACTAAAACTTGAAACTGTATTTGCACACAATTTGTGCAGGCAGGGGAACCTGGGGAAAAGTCCCTGATCTCCCAAACCCCTGTGGTGGCAGCACTGTTAGGAAGCAGGGGACTTTCCCCAGGCCCCACTATGTGCTCACACTGTGTGTGCATGCATAATTCAGGTTTTGGACAGCGCAACTAGAGGTGCACGCACAGACCTTGGACTGGGTCTTGTTTATGTGTGTGCAAGGGTTGCTCTGGTCCAGTTATACAGACCTTGGATTGCAGTCCCTGAGAATAAGCAAATCTTTAGGCTAGGTGCTTTTTAAAGGTGAGAGAGGAGCCGGAATTACGACTGGGAGGATGTTCCATACTGAGGGGCCTGCCACAGCAGCCAACGGCGCAATCACCTGCCGACGTAAGGTATGATGGAAGATCCCCAAACACGGGTGGTTTCTGATTGCAGATAACTACCAGGGGGAGGCTCCAGGAGCAGTCTCATATACAGCCAGGGTCTATACAGTTTAGGGCCCTGAAAACCACTGTAACTGGTAATAAAATCAATCATCATCATCACAGCAACTGAAACACAATTGTGTTGCATAAACTGGTATTGCAGTTCCATACTATTAAAAAAAAAGCTAATAGACTGAATAATTACAAGTAATACACTTAATTAACTAGCATTATTGATCCACTGACAGACCTAAAGTATTCTGCACATGCACACAAATATATAAAATCCATCAACATTATCTCCAGAAATTTTCTCCATTGCTAGTGTTGACAGATATTTTTGTGAGCAAATTACTGAGATGAACAAAAGGTGTAGATGAGAAAAGAACTAATTGCTGCTGATACTGCCAGACAGTCAGAGAAGGAATGGAAATTTCCAAATGGCCCTTACTTCCTGCAAGTTGCTTGTAACGTTATAAAATACTAGAGATGAAGGAGTAAATAGCCAGGAAAGGTTAATTTCTTGAACGTGCCCTATCCACACAGAAAGTGATGGTTTGGGCAATAACAAACATCTAATTATGCTCCACTAGGTATTTTAGGGTTTTGGTTTCCAGGTGTGTGTGTGTGTTTAAGTTTTTTGGGGGAGTGGGTGGTTCTTTCAGTTTGGTTATTCTGGTTGTTCAGTCATTTGGTATTTCAGTTCCATCATTTTGACAGCATGCACAGTTGCTGAAAACAATGCAGTAGAAATACTAACATGGCCTAAGAACAGAAATAGCCAAACTGAAAATCCACACACCCAACCCCGAACTGAAATAGAACACCTGAAAAAACTCTGGTATGTGAATACACACAACTTGGTAATCAAAGGGCTACACAAAGTTGTGAATTTTACCCATGAATAATAAAGACTGTTTCGGCTCTGTATAATGAAGTCTTCAGCAATGAAAGAAACAGACCAAATCAGGTACCAATTCAGAGGCTCTAAAGCAAAAGTAACACAAAGAGTATTTCAGTCATTATTATTATATTATTATTATAAGCATTTATACAGCACCAGTGATGTACCTGGCACTTTACAAAGAATAAGATAGACACAGTCTAAAGACAGGGGCTCACAATCTAAAAAGACAGGGGGAGGGGAGACAGGGAAGGGGGAACAGAGGGAGAGACAAGGGATGCAACATTCATGAGGATCAAGAGCTCAGGTGCACGTTCTTGGCTTGGTTACAGTAAGTTGGGAGTTTGCAGATAACAGGTGGGGGATAAACCTGGGTGAGGATGATTAGCAGGAGTTAGAAAGGGCGGAGCGGAAGAGGTGGGTTTTGAGGAAGGGCTTGAAGGTGTGGAGGGTGGGGGCAAGGTGGACGAGGGCAGGGAGGGAGTTCCAGGCATGCGGGGCAGCGAGGGAGAAGGGACGAAGGCGGTTGGGGGAGCAGAGGAGGCGTGGGAGGGTGAGAGAGGGGCGGAAGAGGAACGGAGTGCTCAAACAGGGGTTCGTAGGGAGATCAGGGCAGAGAGGTAGGGGGGAGTGAGGTTCTGAAGGGCTTTGTAGGGCCTATCCCATGCCCCACGGACGGGTGCACGCAGCACATACGGTACACATGCATGTATGCACCGCCGGCATGGGGCCCGCAGTGTGCGCACAAACCACGTGGTTGCATGCATGGGATCAACCCCACCAAGTGCAGAAGCTTCTTGACAATGAGAATGTCTCCCAAGCTAGAATGTTGACTCCCCAATTTCTGGGGCATTTAAAAATATCAATACTTGGGGCACTATCAAATACAGAGACACAATGGCCTTGTGATTTGGGCACTGGACTGAAAAGTAAGCCACTTTCACCTGTTACCGGGGAGGCAGAGAAACTTCCATGAATGCAATTGCGGCTCTATTCTTGCAGGCGTTAGCACATGTGCAAATGCGCTATTCCATTTTTATCCCACGAAAACACCTGTCATTATAGAAGATACATTGAGGAACCCCGGTCATGCATGAGTGTTCTCCTGGGATAAAAGCAGAATAGCGTATTCCCACGTGCACTAATTCCCATGAGAATAGAGCTGGGATTACATTCACAGAAGTTTCCCTGCATCCCCGGTAATGTGTGAACGTGTCCAGAGGGCTGAAACAGATATTTCCTAGCTATAGGTAATACCCACAATTTCAAGTATCTTATCAAATGTCCAATCAGGAACCGATTACCGAGTTGGGCAACCGACAATCCAAAATTCCAAGTAATACCATTATAGAGTTGCCGACTTACCATTACTGAATTTCCATTTCTGATTTATTTATTTATTTATTTATATTTATTTAAGATTTATATCCTGCCCCTCCTGCCCATAGGGCAGCGCAGGGCGGCGGACAACAATCAATAAAACAACAACAAATTTTTTAAAACAATTTAAAAATACAATACAATGCAGGGAAACACATCCCCCCCCTTGCCAAAAGCCTGACAGAACAGCCAGGTCTTAAATACATGCCGAAATAGCAGGAGAGTGGGAGCCAACCGAGCTTCCTCCAGGAGCGAATTCCACAGCACAGGGGCGGCCACCAAAAAAGATCTAACATCGGTGCCACCCGCCTCGCCCGGGGAACCTCCAAAAAGGCTCCCACGGACGATCTCAAGGGTTGCACGGGCACATGAGGAGTGAGGCGGTCCCTCACTTCCGCCTCACTTTTACCATTTTTACCATTTCCAGTTTACCACCTATTGCTTGGTTACACCATTGTAGCCAATCATTTTAAATCTAGATTAATATGCTTAGTTTACTGACAAGGGGAAGAAGGGGATCCTGAAATATAGATCTGTATAAGGAGAAACATCCGTGAAAAATCTAGGTGCATGAAGAGCTAGAGAAAGCCTTAGAGAAGAGGTAGGATTTTGGGAGGGATTTAAAAGCTGGGAGGGAGGGAGCAAAGTGTTTGTGTTCAGCAACTTAAGAAACTGCTACAATTCAGAGTTTTGCAGTGAACTCTGGAGAGTTGACCAAAGATAGGATACCATGGGAAACAAAGTGAATTGTTGTTGTTGTTTTTTAAAAATAAATCCTATCAAACAAACAAACACAACCACCACCACCACCACCAGATCAAACTGGAAAAGAAAATGAACCTTCAGTCCAAGGAGTTTTAAATGGGATAATGTCATGAGTTTTAAATGGGATAATGGTCCGACTTCCATAATAAGTACAAAGGGCAGAAGTACCAAACACTAAAAACATTTCTGAGAATTGTGAAAGCGTAGTTAAGATTCTGGCACTGGGCATCCAGCCTATTCCTTCATGCAAGACCATTTATGGAAGTACAAAGGAAAACCCTGAGCAGAACAGGGCAGAAGCATCATTAGCATGAGATCACCTTTGGGTCACTGCCATGGGTTGACCTTGGCTCAGAGTCTTGGAGGCAAACGTGTAATTACCAAAAGGCTATAATGAGTCCGCAACCTCCATACCTTGGTGAAAGATGGAGCTAATGTCCAAACCACCTCATATCAATTGAGGGTTTACTATTTTTATTATTATTTATAGTTGCCTGAGGCTGAACAGTTGTCATAACAGACAGGTCCCTGCCTTGAGGGGCCTACACTATGGAATGGACAAGGGGAGGGATGAAAAGGGGACAGGTATATTTCTGAAGTTGAGAAGATGCAGGTGCACACATGTGGCTTAGTTGCCCAAGAAGAGGGGAATCCCAAGGATAGACAACCAAACAAAGAATCTATTAGGGGCGTGCAATTTCATATTGTCTAACTATGAAACAAATAGAGCCTCATTCACTTTTGTAACTAAGGTAACGAAAATGAATGAATAAGCAACAACATTCATTTGTTTTCATTTTTATTTTTTCATTTTATGTGATTAATAATAATAATAATAATAAAATAAAATAATAAAATAATAACAATTATTATTATTATTATTATTATTATTTAAAAAATAATCACTGGGCATGTGCATAACAGCTCTGGTGGCCATTTTGCACATGTGGACCAATTTCTTTTTAAAAATATCTTTCTTTAATAAAACAAAACAAAAACAGTAGAGCCCTTTATGAAAACCCATGGAAAATAAGTGTTTTTTTGTAAATGAAAATGGTGAATGATGTGTGTTTTGCACACCCCTGGGATCGATGAGGAGGAGGAGAAGGGAAAAGCTTGACAGAAGAGGTAGGCTTTTAGGACAGATGTGAAGAAGCAGAGTGTATCTGCTCAGGGAGGCATAGAGGGCAGCATGACAGAAGGGGCAAACAAGTTTTAGGGAGCAGGAGAGTCTGGAGTGGGTGTGGGAGAGACCGAGGAGGAGTGAAATTTCCAGGTGGGATCATGGGCCCTTTTCAGATGGGCCGTATGTGTGCGGGGCACATGCAATGTGTGGGCGGCCGTTACATGGACGCACACCCACCCAGTCCACCCACCTCCACTGATCTCCATAAATTGAGCCATTGCCGTTTTGGCCGATGGCTCCATGCGTGGGTGATGGGTGGAGGTGGGTGGAGATTGGTGGAGTGCAGGAGTATGCACACACACACACATACCCAGCCACCTGCCACAGTGGTCACATGGACGCCCCCCACCATTCCCCCATGTGGGCATGGAGTGGGGGGAGCGCATCGCGTGTGAAATTTTAATTTATTTATTTCAACACTTTTATACCCCGCCTTATCCTGACCAAGCAGCTCAGGGTAGCTCACAATTTCATGGGCCATAGTGGGAAATAAAGGCAGAGAGATAGGGAGGAGCAAAGCCATGTAGAGCCTTGAAGGTGAAGAAAAGGAGTTTGTGCTGAATGAAGGATCCAGTGGAAGAAGGAAAGGATGAAGGCTGGCCTTACCACAGATCTTTTCTTGACTTCTGAGGGCTGGACTGTGGCCCCGATTTTCACCAGGGTATGTTGTGGGGGCCCCACTCTCTCCCAACAGGGCTACAAACATGACCATTTATAGGGCCCTATGGAGGTTACCCCCAAGCGCACAAGGCCACGGGGAAGAGGAAGGGGCCACCAGAGGCTCCTCATGTTCTCTTCACCCTGGGCCCCACAAATTATAAAGCTAACCCTGATTGAACCTGATTAAAGGGGAGGACAAGGTGGATGACCTCCTTGCTGGCCGTGGAGTGCAGAAGACTGCAGTATGGAGAAACTGCCAACTAAGCTGAGAGCAGGGCCAGCGCTACCATATAGGCAGCACAGACGGTTGCCTAAGGCAGCAAGTTCAAGGGGGTGGCTCTTCTGCCCCCAGTCCAGCCACCACACCAAGCTCTGAGGCTGGGGGTGGAAGCCTCCCCCTTGAAGCTGCCCTAGCCAGTCCCATCCCCCTGCTCCCACCTACCTCCAATCCAGATATGCAGCGGCTGGATGGGGGCAGTTGGGTGTGGAGGGACGGAGACACCGACAACAAGTTCAAGGGGGTGAATCCCCCCCCCCCATCCAGCCTCCACCAAGTTCCTCAGCTGGATTGGGGTGGTGGGGAGGAGAGCCACCCCTTGAATAGGCTTCCCTGGGCAGCCCTGCTTCTCTTGCGTGCCACTCCCGATTAGGGCTGTAGCGGAATATCGCAGCGGTAGCTATTTCCGGCGGAAACAGTGTTTCCGCAATTAGTGGAACGGCATGGCAGAGGCTTTCATTCCGTGGTTTCATTCCGCCGTTCCGCGGTTCCGCTTATTTAATTCCGCAACTTAGTGGAATCGTGGAAACATGACATTTTCGCTATTTCCGCAATTCCGCCAGCGCCAAAAAATAGCGGAATAGCGGTTTTCCGCGATTTCCGCAATTTTTTCGCAATTTTTCTGCAATTCCGCGATTTGCAGAATTCCGGCAGAATTAGCGGAATATCCGCAGAAAAGTCGCGGTGTGGCGCGGGCAATTCCGAAATGGCGGAACAGAATCGCGGCGCGGTAAAAGCTGCTGCCGCATCAGCCCTACTCCCGATCCAGCCGGAGCTTGTCAGCAGTGGCTGGATCGGGGTGGGGGAGGCAGGGCTACCTAAAGAGGCAAGTTTCAGGGGGCAGCTCCCCCTTCTGCCCCAATCCAGCCACCGCTAAGCTTTACAGCAGGAGGGGGTGGCCCATCTGAGGACACCTAGGGCAGCAAATACTATTTCCCCCTCCTGGCTGAGAGTCAGAGAACAGCCATGGGACAGAAGCAAGAAGGTCAAGGCAAGACTGGTGGGGAGGGCAGTAAGGAGGAGACTGCACAAGTCAAGGTGAGAAATGATGAGAGAATGGACTAGAGTGTCTTGGCAATGGGAAGGGTCGATTTGTAATGATTCTGGGCAGGGAAAAATGACAGGCCTTATCAACAGACTGAACGTGAGGTGTAAAGGAGAGAGAGGAGGCAAAGATTATTGGCTAATTCATAGTACGAACCCCTATCCATGCCTCGAAGAGATGTTTGACAATGGTTGAGGCTGGATATTGCTGTTCCGATATTAAGTGTAATCTGCATGACTCTTTCCCCATTTCCAGTGGACTGTGCCGGAATCATTTTGACAAGTGTTTCAAAGCTAATGCACTGGCGGCCACAGTGCCTGTCATGGATAGCATCACGGAAATTTAGCTTCCTTTGCTGTCCTCATGAAGAACTTGAGAATGAAGAACAGCTGCAGAAGAGGCTACACTGGCATAACCCGATCGTTTCCCTGTTGAGGATTACATAACCTTAGACTCAAAGGGGATTAATAAACCTATCCAAAAGAAACCAATTCTTCTCCTCCTTCTGCAAAGTCTGTGACAGCCTTTCTTTTAAAGAGGCCCTTTTCTTTGGCCCTTTTTGGACAATGGTTTAAGGGGGGATCGGTGCGGCAGCATGGGGGTGGGCAGTGCACACGGGTGCACACTGGTCTCCTCTACATCCCCCTACATGGAGCAACTGCTGTTTTGGCCAATGGCATGGGCAATGGGTGGAAGTGGGCAGGCATGCACGCTTCAAGGGAGTGTGTCTACCCACCTGCCGCAGCCTTCACACAGGAGGCACCTGCGCACGCTCACATAGCGGACTTGCATGGGCATGCGTGGGAGAGTCATGTAAAAAGGGCCATTGGCAACCAAACGTGCACCCAAAATGGGACATTTTGTTCATTACTTATTTTGTTCATTACTTATTAACTTCCCAACTAAGAACATGATTCAGGGGATCGTGGCCTACCCTCTTTAGAAAAATTATTTCATCTTTCAAGCGACAACACAAGCTCCCATTTCCTTTGTGGGAGATTTATAGAGAGGAGGGGAAATGAGAGTGAAGATGGAAAATTAATACCACTCAAAGGATTTCCCTCCGCCACAAAAGGTAAAAAAGAAGAAATCCCATATGGGTTTTTTCATGTGCTTAGCAACATGTGTTTTTAAATTACAGTGTGTTTATGCAAAACAGAATCCCTTGTCCAGCGGGAAAAAGAATTAATTTCCTTCCACTTGGGAAGCAAGATAGCAACTTCCCTGTATAAAACAAGGAATACAGACAGTGGTGCAGTTTAAGAGAGACTGGACTCCACCAAAAAGCATTAAAAAACAAAATAATCAGAGACTTATTTAACCCTTAACAAACGTTTGAGGTTAAATCTACCCCGGGTGCATTGATTTCTGCAAAAACACACCCTGGAGTTTCTGCAAAAATCCACCCCAGGCGCATTGATTTCTGCAAAACTTAGTGGTTTTATGAATTTGTCCTTGTAGAACATTGTCACCTACACATTGGTAACCAATGTCACCGAAGCACGGCCTCTTAATAGGTACAGGTTTTCCCCCCTGTAACCCCAAAGGTACCCGGGGCATAAAACTACCTCAGAAATCTCCAGAAACTCATTGATTTTGCCATGGGGTTCATTTTCTACCCTAGCCAATGTTAAGCATATTTTTTTTTAAAAGAAATAAAAACAAGGTTTTTTAAAAAAAAGAAAAGTGCCCCAAGGCACTTGTAAATGGCTCTAAGAACCTGCCCCTTGCAACCCCACCCCTCAGCTCTTCCTCATCCCAACCTGCCCCCCACCAGAATGTCACGTGCTCAGTTTGCCTCTCACTCACTCCGCACTGGTCTCACCGCGCCCTAAGTCCAGGCCTGTTCAGTTATCGTCTAGATAGTCATTTTGGATTGGGTGCGAGACAGGACACATTCTGCACAGATACTTCAGCAAGGAGAGCAGAGTCCATTTCGAACATGCAGCGTAGAACCAAAAATCCAGCAGAAGCTGAGGAGATGGACGCTCCTTCCACAGTGTTAGCTCATGTTCCCAGATGGTTTTGCCCGTGGGCAAGTGCCATTGGAGAGTCGCAGGCTCCCACTGCAGAGGGAAGCGGGGGTGGGGGGTGGAGGTGCCCAGCCATGGGAAAACTGATAGCCTGGTGACATGCTTTCAGGAGAAGGGAGGTTTTAAGTTTTAAGGTTTTAAGGGTGGGAGGTCTAAGTGCCCTTCCAGGGTAGGAGGCTCCTTCTGCAGAGGGAAGGGTGGTTAGGAGGGGGGATGCCGCAGTCATGGGGGAAATGTCACACTGGTGCCATCCTTCATAGCGTTATAAAGGAACACAACTGTCCCCGTTAACTGGGATGTTCTTGGGGTAGAAAACATACCGAAACACAAGAGTGTGCATCTTTTCATGACACCAGTTAAGGGTTAAGTGAATAGAAATTCACCTAACTATGTTTCCACCATCTGGATTTGTTCTTTAATTTTCAGTGCAGAAATTCATGCAAGGGTCCCAGGAGAGTGACTTATGAGCAGTGCTTAATTTATAAAATAAATAAATAAATAATGAATTGCCAAAGCCCAAGCCTGTTGCAGAAACCACACCCCCTATTCCAGAAGCTGCACCTCTCACCCCAGAACTTGTCGGAGCAGGGAAAAGAACCCTAGTCTCCAGCTAGCAACTGCTGAACCACCCTGTTTCTCTGTTACACAGCTGAATATAAAACACAAGTTCTTGTGATTTAATCTCTATGACAGGGCTGTGCATTTATGTTTCAACACACACACACACACACACACACACACACACACACACACACACAGAGCCCTTTTCAGCTTCCGTATTTGAAATACAAATACTGGGGACTGTGTATGGGTTTCCAGTGACCTCAAAATAAAAATAAATTTTTAAAAAAGAGATTGGTATCTGAAACCTAACTGACCCCCAGAAACTACAGCACATACTCAGCTCAAAGCTGTGCTGTTCTCTGGCTCTCAGCTGAGCTGTCGGTGGGGCCAATCACAAGCCCCATAGTTTCCTCATGGTGGCAATGTCAGTGTGCACAGTTTCCACATGCATGCATGTGCATGCGGCTGGGCACAGAATCCACGGGGCTTGGGATTGGTCCCACTTTCTCTGATCTGCAGTCTCCTACACTGCACCCAGACCCAGCCCAATGAAGATGATGCCAATAAGGGAGAAAAATCTGCCACTGTACCTGAGGACTGGAGGGGGCAAATGTAATCCCGATATTTAAAAAGGGATCCAGAGGGATCATGGAAACTACAGACCAGTAAGACTGACGTCTGGTGGAAGCTATCATTAAGAACAGAATCGCTGGGCATGTTGATAAACATGGCTTAATGGGGAAGAGTCAACATGGATTTAGCAAAGGTAAGTCATGCCTCACTAATCTGTTGGAATTCTTTGAGGGTGTAAATAAGCATGTGGACAAAGGAAACCCGTTAGATACAGTGTACCTGGATTTCCAGAAAGCATTTGATAAGGTCCCACATAAAAGAATCTTGAAAAAATTAAGAAGTCATGAGATAGGAGGTAGTGCCTTACTATGGATCGGTAACTGGTTAAAGGATAGGAAGCAAAGAGTAGAACTGAATGGTCAGTTTTCACAATGGAGAGATGTAAAAAGTGGAGTGCCTCGGGGATCTGTATTGGGACTGGTGCTGTTTAATGTATACATTAATGATGTGGAAAAGGGTGTTAAGAGTGAGGGTATCAAATTTGAAGATGACACCAAATAATTCAAAGTAGTTAAAACACGAGCAGACTGTGAAGAACTGCAACAGGATCTTAGGAGACTGGGTGCCTGGGCATCTAAATGGCAGATGAGATTTAATGTGGACAAGTGCAAAATTATGCACGTAGGGGGAAATAACCCAAACTATGAGTACACAATGCTGGGTACCAAGCTAGGAGAGTTACAACTCAGGAAAAGTTTCTGGGAGTGATTGTGGACAATACACTGAAATCCTCAGCCCAGTGTGCAGCAGCAGTCAAAAAAGCAAACAGAATGTTAGGAGCTATTCACAAAGGGATAGAAAATAAAATTGAGGATGTCATAAGGTCTCTATACAAATCAATGGTGCGACCGCACCTGGAATATTATGTGCAGTTATGGTTGCCCCATCTCAAAAAAGACATCACTGAACTGGAAAAGGTTCAGAGAAGGGCAACAAGAATGATAAAGGGTATGGAATGGCTTCCATACAAAGAGAGGCTGGACAAGCTGGGTCTCTTCAGCTTAGATAAGAGAAGACTGAGAGGGGACATGATAGAGGTCTATAAAATCTTGAGTGGTGTGGAACGAGTAGATAGGGAACAGTTATTTACCCTCTCAAGTAGTACTAGAACTAGGGGGCATTCCATGGAACTAGCTACTGGCAGATTTAAAACAAATAAAAGGAAGTACTTTTTCACTCAATGCATAATTAACTTATGCAATTTGTTGCCAGAGGATGTTGTCAAGGCCAGTAGTATAACTGGGTTTTTAAAGGCCTGGATAAGTTCTTGAGAAGTAGGTCCATTAATGGCTATTAACCAAGTAGCTTATGGTATAAACGTCTTACTGTTAGGAGCTGGGAGTGAACAACGGGCAATGATTTGCCCATTGGGACTGTTGGTTCTTTTCCCATGTGATTGAGATTGGCCACTGTCGGAGGTCAGGACGCTGGGCTTGATGGACCATTGGTCAGACTCAGTATAGCATTTATGTTCTTATTCTCCACCCTCCCCCAAACCAATGCCTCCATTTTTAAATTGGTAGCAGACTTAGCAGTACTTTCAACTGCATTGTCCTTTCCTTATAGGCCTGTCAAACTGGCAGAACCAGTTCTGTGCCAAATCAATCCATGTACAGGTACTATGTTCACTGCGTTTCCTGCATTGGTGGCAATGGGGGGGAAATGCAGTGAACACACATAAAGATGCAATACAAATACAAAGAATAACAAATACTAAAACAGAAATACAGATACAAATAATTGACCCCGTGCACAGCCCTACTATATGACCACTAGCACAGGGGGTGGGGCAGGAAAAATCAAAGAAACCATCCAGGGTTTCTCTGGATTTTGTTTCCAACCTGAAAATGCCGATATGACCTTTTCTTGATCTGTCACATTTCTGCTGGGAACATTTATTTATTTAAATTTCTATCCCATCCTTCCCATAAGGCTCAGGGTGGCTTACATAATTAAAAACACAAAATACAATGAAAATCCCTTAAAAAACAAAACACACCCCCTTGTCCCTAAAACCACTCATCCCAACCAGTATCCTAGCCTGCCAAATGCTTTGCCAAAAAGAAAAGTTTTAAACAGCCTCTGGAATATGCTCAGGTGCAGGCTCTATTGGACCATGATTTTGTGAGATCTGGCAGCAGTTTTTGACATGGTTGACCCCGAGATGCTTGTGACCTGTCTGCGGGACCGTGCTGGGGCAGGCAGAACCATTTTGGAATTGTTCTGCTCTTTCCTAGCCAGAAGAACTCAGTGTGTGGGACTGGGGAATTTTACATCATCCTCCCGGGATCTCATGCGCGGAGTTCTGCAGGGATCCATTCTGTCCCCAATCCTGTTCAACGTGTCCATGCAGCCTCCGGACGAGATCATGAGAGGGTTTGAGGTTGGGGGTGATTAGTATGCTTATCTCTTGTTTTCATCTGACGCAGGCCCTGCAGTCTCAGGCCGTTTTTAGATGAGTGCGCGGTGCGCTCGCGCGGTGTTTCAAAAACCCCGCGAAGAGAGATTAGACGAGATGCCACCGGCGATGCGCATTCTTTTCAAGCCGCAAATGACCTACCTTGATCAGACTCCCGGTCAGTTCACAGCTTGAAAAGAATGCGCGGCGCCGTGTCATGACGCCAGCAATCGCGCACATCTCGTCTAATCTCTCCTCACGGGGTTTTTGAAACCCCCCATGAGCGCACCACGCGGTCGTCTGAAAACGGGCTCAGTGTTTACTCTGTGTCTGGCTGCGGTGGGGGATTGCAGGAGGATGAGCTGTTCAAAGCTGAATTCCGATAAGACTGAGATGATGCTGGTGGGAAGGGGCAAGGGAGTGGAGGCCCCCATTATTGATGGGGTGCATCCCCCCTTGGTCCTTTAAGTTCTGAGTCTGGGAGTGCTCCTCAATGCACAGCTCCACCTGGATGCCCGGGTGGTGGCTGTGGTAAGGTGCGCATTTTGGTTCGTTGTCTTCGGCTTTGTATTTCAGGCTCCGATCTGGCCACCGTCATCCATGCATTAAGGACTTTGAGACTGGACTACTGCAACACACTGTACATGGGGCTCCCCTTGGTGATGACCTGGAGACTGCAGCTGGTTCAGAATGTGGCGGCTCACCTCCTGGGGATGGGCCACTGGGAGCACATAACAGTGGTGCTCCGCTCGCTGCACTAGCTGCCTATAGTCTTCCGGGCCCGATTCAAGGTGTTGGTTGTTACCTTTAAATCCCTATACAGCCTGGGCCCCACATGCCTGCGGGACAGCCTCAGCCCCCGTGTCCTGGTTCAGCCCCTGCGGTGGGCCAGTGGTGCCCTCCTGGAGGTCCCCCGAGTATCCCGGCTGGCGACATTTGGGATGGTGTTCTTGGTGGCCGCACCACGACTGTGGAACTTCCTCCTAGTGGAGATTTTGCCTCCATCCAGATCGTCCCTCCTTCCGCAGACAGTGTAAGACCTGGCTGTTTCGCCAGGCGTTTGGGGAGGGGGACAAAGAATGGATGGGAGGGGGTTTCTTTTTCATTTTGGGGTGTGGGCTGAGCACTGGTTTATTTGGGCCTCATTTGTTTAAAGATTTTAAACTGTTCTTATATTGTATTTTGTATTATGTTTTTTATTATCTATTGTTTGCCACCCCGAGCTGCCATTGGGCAGGAGGGGGCGGGTTAGAAATTGTGAACTAAAAATAAACTATAACTTTCAGGCTCAGCCTCCCCCCACCCCAATCGCCTCCCTTGCATTTAATTGCTGGGGCTGAGGTCTGGCAAGCCAACGCAAAACTTAAGACATGTTTCTGAGGCAAATTACACAAGTATAACTCCCCCAAATTCCCCTGTAGTTGATCTAGAAACATTTGAGATCAGAAGCTATCCCATTCTTGCAAATTTCATGGGGGGGGAGTTCTTGCCCAACTGAAATCAAAGGGAGATTTGCCAATTCAACGGATTTGTGAAGTCCATCTATATAAAGTAGAAAAAGAACATCTTTGATCTGGTTCCTACTTCCTTCTGGAAATTTCTTATGTCCCCTGGAACTGTAAAACATACAGTGGATGCAGTCCTTCTCCATTAAAGTAAATGGGAGTTTTGCCATTGATTTAATGAATGGAAGAGTCCACCTCAAGTTACCGATTCAATTTAAACCCCTTTATTGCAAAAACTTGTAATCCAGACATATTTATTAAGTTTTTTATCCTGCCCTTGCCTTAAAAAGGCTCAGGGTGGCTCATATAATAAAACCTATAAAACACTTATACAAAAACAAACATTAACACACAAACATGCCCCCAGAACCCCTCACAACACCCACCCAATACCACATTCCCCATACATCCTCCCTCACACCTCTACCCCACCCACAACAACTTCCCCAATTCAATCCCCTCTGCCAAAAGAACAAAAGGTTCTTACATTTCCTCCAGAAGGTCACACCAGGCTTGAACGCAGGCGGACCTCCTGGGGGAGGGAGTTCCACAGAACAGGTGCGATGGCCGAGAATGCCCTCCTCATAGTTGAGACCTGGCGAAAAACCAAAGTTTCCAGGAGGGCGCCCCCAGTTGCCCCCAGCCACCATGGGACACTTAAAGCACATGCCATACAGGGCTGGCCTTAGCTATCTTGTCACCTTGGATAGATTACATAAGAACATAAGAAGTGCCATGCTGGGGTCAGACCAGTGGTCCATCTAGCCTAGCATCCTGTCTCCAACACTGGCCAGCTCAAGATAATTACATGTATGGGTCACGGAGGTGTGACCCATCTCCTGGTAAACACTCTCAACAACTGGTATCCAGGGGTTTAAGCACCAACGAATAGGTACTTATGACTCTATCCTCTAAGAATTTATTTCTGTTTGAAGATCATTATGCTGCTGGCTTTCACAGCCTCCTCCACAGTACTTCCTTTTGTTCATTTTAAATCTGCTGCCATTTAACTTTCGAGTGCAGCCTCTTGTTCTCTTATTGTGAAAAAGGGGCAAACAACAGTTCCAGTGTTGTTGATCCACTGTGGCCTACAGGAGAAGGTGATGGAAGATAGATCAGGGTTCAAATATCCTCTTAGCTTTGAACTCACTGTGTGACCTTGGACAAGACATTGGGGTCAATTCCATGGTTCGCAGATCCCATGCGCACCTGCACGGGAACCATGCACACCACCACTGCAGACGCACTGTGCTGTGCAGAAACTGCAGGCATCTGTGCATGGGATCGGTCCCACTGTCCTCCGCATTAGTTTCCCATCTGTAGCATGGGAATAATAAAGACCTACCTTCACATGGCTGAGCTAGCTATAGATTGTAAAACACTTTGAAAACTGAAACTGCTGTATAAATAATAAATGTTACCATCACCAGGGTTGAAACAAATAGGAGACTCAAAATGTGTGAATATTATTTGCATTTTTAATAGCTCTCTGGATATCGAATGGGTGCAATCCAGAACTCGTGCATATGCAGCTTCCGTGTGATTTATGCATGGTTTGTCCACATGCTAGAGTCTCCGTAACATGATTGTGCATGGGTTGCATGTGCATGCTCATCCATGGGGCTTCGCACAGGCCCTGCTGTCTGCACCCACAATGGTTATTTGTATATTAACTCAGCTAAATACAATTCTGGGTGTTCCCGCTACTGAGATACCAATTTACCATTTTACTCATGGATTGCACGAATGGAAAACCAGTAAGGGAGGTCAGTAAATTAGTATGAGATGTCGGTATAGCTGTACGTTGGGTATTCCATTGGGCAGTAATTGGTTACTGATTAGTATATGTTGCTAACAGGTCAAATTGGGTACTGTCATTCTGGCAAGTATACCATTTTTTGTGCGTACTCACTTATGATCTAATTACGATAATTTCCAGACTCTGTTTTCTGAGTGTGGGACCGAGGGATCCATGAAACTCTTGGTCCTTCTCAGAAGATCAAAATCTAGCACCCTGGAAAGCTCTCAGAGTTTCACGGCCCAGTGAGGCCATTCCCAGAAGGTTGCTGGCTTGTCCAATGGGTGGCCTGGCTCTAGTCTGATATGGTCTCATGATAAGAGGGTTTCTGCTGTACAGTTTATGATAATGTACAGACTTTTTCACCTGTACCAAGTATAAGAGTGAGTAGTCTCTGAATGGATGCAAGATTAGAGAGGCAGAGGCACCGGGCCTGATCCAGTGAATTTGGGGTCCTGTACAAAACGGTAGTGGTGGTGGTGGTACCCTCCTAACAAGTGAATTCTTAACAGACCCTACAGCTGAAATGATTATTTATGAAAAGAAACATTTTTTATGAGTTTGCCCTGCTCATTCTGGCTCTGACAAAAAAAGAATGCTTATTCTTTCTGCGATTCTTTCATGTTTCACTGGATATCCATTCTAAATATTTCATGTTATTTTGTTTATTTTGGTATTACTTCATTTCAGTTTTTCTTCTGTTTTGATATTTCATTTACTTTGTTCCAGCTGCTCCATAGGGACAATAGCGCTAAGAGTGCCAAAATAATGTAACCAAAATACCAAAATGACAGAAATAACCACTTGAGAGTGTGGTTGCTGTGTTGGTCCAAAATAACAAAAATACTAAAATAAATGAAATACCCAAATAAATGGGGAAAAAACTGAAGCAAAATATTTGGAGAGAATAATCAGAAAGAATGTAGATATTCGGATTTTCAGAGCAGAGATGAATTGGAACTCTGTGTCCTGAACCACTGGTAAAACTCTTCCTGTAGCAAGGAAAGTGACCTTTTCAAATGGCAGAGCTTTAGAAGAGCCTTGGGGAATTTAGCTCACTCAGTCTTGGTTTGAGTTTGGCCCCAATTCTGGGGTAAGAAGACTTTTACACATTGGGCATCTAGTGCCTTTAAATCTGGCCTCCACCTCCCCTACAGCCAGCCCATTGCACCATGGAATGTCTTTAGGACTTCTCCCATTCCGTGGGTACCTGATGTCTGGGTATATAGCCCTGTGGGGAACCTTTCCCTGGGCTTAATTATAGGCAGTTAACACCTTTATGTCCTTCTGGCTGACGGCTTCAGTGCAAAGTCTCTGTCCGTGTGGCTTGTTGGCCTGGAGAAGTCTCAGCAGTGATCTCTGATGCACAACAGTCTCTGCTTGCTCCTTAATCCATGAATTCCGCCCCTTCAAGACTGCGAGCATGCTTCTACATACCCATGATCCTTTATTTATTTATTTATTTATTTATATATTTAATTTGTTTATTTATTTTTATTTTAAAAATTTGTTACCTAATCCCTCCTGCCACAGGCAGCTCAGGGTGGCTTACAATAATTAAAAACAATGAAAATAGATCATCATAAAAGAGAGAGGGGAAAATAACACATCCCCCCAATACACCCCCCCACAACTACCCATCTGCCCCGCCAAATGCCTGGTGGAACATCCAGGCCTTACAACTTCTCTGAGCTTTCAATCCTGATATGTTCTTGGTGTTATCCAAGAACCGGTACCTGCCTTTTTCTTCCAGTGCTAATATGCACTATGTTACACTACCTTTTGGACACATTAATGGCCATATGTGAGTACTTCCACATACCACGCAAGTTTCAACCCTTGTTTTAAAGGAGACTTAAACTAAAGGTTATATTGCTTTAAGTAAGATGAAAGTTTCCTTTTGCAACTTGGTCATATAATAATTGATATTTCCCTCCAATATGTTGGACGTTTCATCCCTTGATAAAAGCTGTATGATCTACAAAGTATTTGGTTTGATTGTATGTTCAAGATGTGCTTTTGACTCCCCTCCTCTACTCTGCAGCATGAGGAGGGGGGTGGGGGGATAGCAAATTAAAAGACACCTGCGCTAGCATAATGGAAACAAAAGTTACAATGGCAGGACATGAATTATTTTAATACCTTACCAACTGAGCTACTGATATGCCACAATTCATGAACAAATTTTCTATTACTAGAGAGTCATGCTTTTATTGACTGGTATAAAAACACCATTTGTATCTTTTTTATCCTGCTGCGTTTCTATTTTATTGGAAATGTCCTGTAACAGGTAGAACATCAGCTCAGATTACCAAGAAATCTATAAAATAGCTTCCTGGGACTACCTTTGGTGCAGATTGAAAGAATACATTATGATCCCACTGAGCCACTGATAAAAACTGTTATTCACAAGCAAACATGATTTACCCTCACCGGTTACAAATTCTGGATGTCTCAGTTTCATCATTAAATTATTAAAGCATTTCACTCTGGCTGATTAGCAAACACAAATGTATTATTAACAGGACACTAGTTGGAAACATGTGTCCCAAATTTAAGTTTTGAGGTTTACCCCAACAGTAATAGGAATAGAATGTTCTCATGCAAACGAAACAAGTTGCGAAAAACAATTTTCTAGGTGCAATATTTCTTTGCCGTTCTAGGCACATAAAGAGATCCAGCTTTTGCTTTTGCCATCCCATGAGAACCAAGCAGCGACATCAACTATTAAAATCTTAACTTGGACAGTAACGTTCAGTAAAACCTTCAAAAATGGACACAGTGAAGAGTAAATTAATATTTAAAAATAACTCTTGGTGATCTAGCAGGTGAGGATTTAAATTAGATTTTAAAAGGATGTTCACCAACCTGAGCAAACCCATAGAACAGAAGTGAACAACCTGTGGCTCTAGAGCCACATGTAGCTCTTTGGCCCTTTTCACACAGACACTCCTAATACTCATAAAAAAGGTGTTACATTTTATTATACATGTTGCAGGGCACGCATAGACCACACCTGCAGCCCTGAAACATGCATAATAAAATGTAACACCCATTTTATCAGTATTAGAGTGTCTATGTGAAAAGGGCCATTGTGGTACATGGAATTAGGAAATTTTGCCCACCCCATGGCATAGGATTTGCCATACCTGACCTGGAAAGGGTGAGGAACCTAGCTACTTCCTTGTCAATTTCCATTGAGGTTGTCACCATCCAGCCTGTCCCTCAGGTGGGATTCATCTTTAACTCCTCCTGCTCCTTGGCACCTCAGAGCCAGGCTCTTGTTAAATCCTTTCACTTCACTCTGTATAATATTGCCACAAAACTTAGTCCACGCTCTTGTCCTCTCTCACCCTGACTACCGTAACTTCCTCCTTACTAAGCTCCCCTGCTCTGATCTCACATCCCTCATCTCCATTCAATGCTCTGCTGCCAAAGTCATCCCCTTGCCAGACACTTTGACCATGTTCAGCTCCACCTCTCTGTCCTACACCGGCTCCCTCTACAGGAACTCAATCAGCACAAGCTCTTATTAGTCTTCACCTTCAAGGCCCTTTGTGGCCTTGCTCCCCCATATCTCTCTACTCTTGAATTCCGCCACACTCCTGCCCAGGCTATGTTTCTCCTCTGCCCCCACGCTCACCTGCTTGTGACCTCCTTGCTCATCTAATCGTCTTTGCCCCTTCTCTCTTGCTGCCTCCCACACCCGGAACTCCCTCCCTGGATACATTCATTCTTCTCCCTCCCTCCCAATTTTCAAATCCCTCCTATAAACCTACCTCTTCCATAAGGCTTTCCCTAGCTTTTCATGAGTGAAATTGTGTTCTCTTCTCCCCTCACTCAGAATCTCTTCCTTGTAACTCAGTTACTAACTAAATTAGTTCCCTGTAACTAAGCTAAGCATGAACACCTGGTACTTCTCAACATCATGGATGTATCCTTGCTTCTCTCGATGTTCACCTCCCCCTTGAATCGCCCTCCCTTGTCTTTGTAAACCCCCTGGGATAGGGACTTGTCTATAACGAAAAAAATAATAAAAATAAAACAAAAGCCCATTTTCATTCCATTGGGTAATAATTTTGGTTATTTCATTTCCTGCTTTTTTTTAGTTTGGTTATTTCAGTTTTTTTGTTGTAAAGAACTGACCCAGTAATGGCCCTTTTTATGTTCTTATATTCCATTCTCTTGAGGCATAAGTACAGGCTTACTTGCTTGTTACTTACACTCCAGTGGTTGGTTTAGCATCGGCTTATGTCAGTTTGTATTTGAAAAAGAATTTAAAGAGCATTCTTTCATGTTTCAGTGCATCTGAACATGGGACCTAATGGCTAATTCCATAGTTAACAATGAGGACATCTATGAGCTTGGAAAGAATAACTCTTGAGCCAGTTCTTTTACTGTTAAACCAGTGACCAAAGGATACACTTGAAAAGGAAGAAATACCTTGAAACGATTTGTATTTCATACATTACCAAAACACTTTGGACTCCTACACACCCAACTTGGCCATATTTCTTCAGTCCTTTACTGGTTCATAAATGTTTTGGGCAGATGAAACACTGTAGAGCCTCAAAAGTTTTCACATATCACTATGCTATGCCATGTCAGAGATGATCATGACAAGGTGCATGTCCATAGACACTGGCTATTGATTCATAATGGATATCTTTCTTTTTACCTGTATTACGGCCCATTATAGGAGGGGAAGGAATGGGGGAAGAGGAAGATTAAAGTTCATATGTTGGTTGCAGAAAGCCACAGCCTACTTATACCCCTTTAGTGAAATGGCCACAGTACTGGAAGAGATGAAATATTGCTTTGCTGTAGTCTTGGCTGATTTTGAAGACCACTTACCGTGCTCCTAGTAGACCACAGTTTTGGAACTACCTGTCTTACTCATATCTCAGCAGTCAACATTCTCTCTCATTACCTCAGTCAAGATAAACTCACACTCGTGATTCCTTTAATATCTTAGGGTGAAAACAGAAGTGATGACTCCTGCCGCTGCTACAGACTTACATGGATGGTGGTAGGAGCCAACACTCCGGCGGTGATTGGACCCAGTTTCTAAAAAAAAAACATGATGGCAGCCAGGGTGGGGTGGGGAGAGGGAGGCACATGGACATGCTTCCACATGGCCTGCCACCCTGAACTGATGGGCAGCCATGATGGCTGATGACCACTCTGGACCGTGGTAATTAAAGCAGGTACTCAGATGTGAATGCCCGCTTTACTCAGGCACCATGTTGGTGCTTAGTCCAGGCTGTGACTCCGGGATTTCCCCAAGTCACAGCCTGGGCTAAATGCAACACCACCTGGGAAACAGCCCTGACTAACATCTGGAGTCACTTTCAGATGTGATGGTGACCCATGGTTCCAGGTGGATTAAAACATAGAAATGAAGACTATTGTCATCACGTCCAAAAGCACTCATAGGGTATTTTCAGACGTGACTAGATCACAGTGAACCACAGTGAATACCCACCTGTGGTCACTGTGCCCTGCACATCTGTTCGGCGGCCACCAGATGTTCGCCACACTGAATACCCACATGGGGTCAATTTCAACCAAGCTTCCCGGGCTCCTGGCGCAAGAATCCCCGGAAGCGTGGTGAATGTGATTCCAGGCGGGCATCAATAAAAAGTAACGTCTGGTCGGCTATCACGGCCCGGAATCCCCGACGGGATTCCGGGCCATGGTGAACTCGGCCAGACGCTGCGGCGGCATTGGCCTCACCGCTCGCCCGTCTCCCCAGAGGGTGGGCGGCGAGGCAGTGTGGAGGGGGCGGGGCCGTGCGGCCGCATGTTGCGCCGCGCGGCCCCGCCCCCTCCCTGATTCCCCGCCGGGATCCCCCGCACGTCTATTTGCCGTGCCCAGGTGATCCCAGCGGGGAATCTCTGGGTTGTTTTCGGGACGGGGCGAAGCCGCCCCATCACGTCTGAAAACACCCAGCGTCTCTGGCTTCATCAATACCATCTTCTTTCTAATTCAGCCAACTCAAAAAGCACTTCCTGGAGATTTCCTCAATGGTCATTCTGATCTGGTTGTTATCTCATTACTTTAGACTCAGTAGGATGTCTCAGTAGGACGTCTCCTTTATGTTCCTTTGAAATTTCTCATCCTAATCTCTTCTTCATCATATCAAGTAGAAGGCAAACACTCTTAAATTCATGTAACAAAAGCCAGAAATAACTGTCATAATTTACAGACTTGACTGTATAAACCTTAACCAATTTAATTTATAATCTAGCAAGATGTATTACATTTACAATTTGATTTTATAGACAGCAGTAACGTACATAATTTATTGGACCATTGGTACTCTATGCAGAGAACAGTAAAAACCGCTGTAATACTTGAGCTAACCTTAATCTGTGAAAATAGAGGAATATACAGCCTCATTCATTTTCCCAATTACAGGATAAAATATCTATTTACTAGTTTTATGGGCATTTCATTTTTCACACTCTTGGCGGAGCGAGCCAAAAGGTATTGCAAGAGTTACAACAGAAGTGTGGAGATGTCTATTGCTTTTAATGAACTCCCTGGGCATCCTGCAGGGGTTTCCACTTATATAAATACTGCAAGTGCAACTCTTTCTGTACCAATGATTCTATATTTTCTAAGGATGGAGAACTCATTGCAAACTTGAAACAAAGAGGAAGAAAAACACATTGGCCTAGATGAATCACTACAGGTAGGGTTGGGGGATTGTAACTAAATGCTTGATCATTAACTACATCCCTTAAATTCAAAGTCATTTTTGGATACTGCCATCAAGGGTCTTATGATGTCTATTTTGATGCCACGTACTCCTTGTAAACACAAAACATCATCAGTTCTCTCTGAGTCTTTCTTGTAGAGCTGAAGTGTACTTGAGATGAGATGAATTTATTGTATACGAATGGTCAACTTCACTTCTGCTTTGCTGCCTGGGTTTAAAGGTTTTGCTGGTTAGCTTGGCGTTTATTAGTTCTTTTCTAAAAATTTGTCAGTTAGTTAACCTGAGTCACATGTTGTTCTAAAATAATGAGCAGCCAAAGTGCTAACTCGGAGCTTGGCCAAAATAGCCTTTCTGCTTTTGCAGAACAGTTCTGTGAAAATGGAAGGGCTGTTGAAATTCTAAGCAGTTGGAATTTGGGTAATCTATTTTGCATATGTTAAAAATGGCATCTGGCCATGCTGTGCATTTGCAAAATGGCAATGGCTGTAACGGTACTGCCATTTTGTGTATGGCAGGAGGGCCAAAAAAAATTTGATCAGTCCTATGAACAGAAATTGGAACGATCGTTCGTTCTGATCGAACTGACCAGATCCATCAAAACCAAAATCCGGTTGGAAACTGACTGCCAAATTAGTCAAGTTCAAGTACCAAATTAGTCAAGTACCTGAAATTTTTCAACTGCAGAAATATATTCCTGTTTCATTATATTTTCTAATCAAATTCATTGTCAACCCTTTCTCTCCCTCTTCCAAAATTTTGTGTGTGCACGTGTTTTTTTAAAGCAATATTTGTTCTATTGGTCTGTGGACAAAGAATATCTGTTCAGTATCACCTGGCAGACCAAAATTCAGATTTAGCTTTCTGTGTGGGCACAGAACACTCCTTGCAGGTGCTGACCCACCGATTGGAAGACATCTACCTTCTGAGGCACACTCCACTGTGACACCTCAAGCTATATTTTCTTCATTCCTGGCCTTCCACATCCCACCCAATGCTGTAGTGCTGTTGAGCGCAGTGTGCTACAGCTTTCTTGTGCCTGCTTAGTGTCACCTCCTGGAGCAGCTCTTGGCAGGATGAGGGGGTTGGGACTCAGTTTGTGTGGCATGCAGGCATAACATGAGCCACAACACTGATTGACCTCCAGGGCTTTAACACCACCACCACCCCAGTCTGTCGTCACATAGCGGTTGATATTACCTCTTGAGCCCTAGAGAAGCATGTCTGGTCTCAGGAAAAGAGGGAGGTGGTGCTTGTTGGATGAAGTTACTTGAGGTGATGGCTGCAGAAAAACGCAGCTATGTGGGAAACAGTAGGAGAATGAGGAATTGTGATGCGGTGAAACAGGGTGCTGAGGGCAGGCAACATAGGTGTGTTGGCAGCATGGCCCTTTCAGGTAGGCTAGGATGTCCTCCTCTTCCCTTGGAACAAAATTACTCCCCTGGTTGCCTCATAACATACTCTGTCCACTGCTTCCTATTTAAAGTGAATAGAAACAGATAGAGTCCATGGCCAACCAACCATTATACTGCGGAAATGTCAACACCTATTATAATTAAACAACTAATTAAGTGAAGCAGGTCAATATCGAATCATTAACTATCGGCAAACTGTGGAGACGGAAAGATTTGGTCCATTTCTAATTTGTTGGAAATTGCATTTTGCAGCCGCCGCTCACTCCCGTGCAGTAGAAACACGAGCTTAATTAGGTACACATTCAATTCTTGTTTGGAATTCTCTGTATGAAACCCCTGTCCGATTTAATTTTCTTAGCAAGTTCTTGGAATTGGAAGGACATAATTAAATGAAACATATCCTTAATGTTCCCTTCTCTCACAAATTTAGAATTTAGAAGTGTCAAAAATTTCAGAAACCAACTGTTTCATTTAGTAAAGTTTAGCAGTAGTTAGGACAGCACAGCATTTACCACCACCAGGAAATTAACCGAAGCATTCACTATAGGTCAGATATTTTAAACTGAGGCCATTTTCAGATCCACCCCCCACCCCCCCGCATATTTTGGCTGTGGGAGGGAATGCTCACACCAGGATATGTGCGGAGTTTGACCGGTCTGAAAGCACACACACACACCCCGGCGTGCCTTTGTCGGCAAATGCCTGCAGCGATACAGAGCAAGAAATCCAGCTCTATCACTGCGGGTGTTTGCCGGCAAAGCCGTGCAAGGGGGTGGGGGGCCCTTTCAGACGGGTCGAACCCCACACATATCCTAGTGTGCGCATTCTCTCCCGCAATAAAAATATGTTCCAAAAATTGGCCCAACCTATACCCCTTTAAATTCTTTAACCATCAGTCTCTGACCTTACAGCAAATTGTGATCACAAGATGGAGGGCCTAGCTTTCAGGTTCTCCTTTTGGCATAGACCAAATCTAATGAAAACAGACTAAGCTCCATGCAAATAGTTCATCTTTTGAGACCGAAAAATGAAAAACTGCAAGAACCAACGTAGAGGGTCGGTGATCTTTGGTTGACGTATTCTGCTAGTAGGTGTTGGAACTCTACTGAAAGATGTAGTGGGGCGGGGGATGTTGGTTATAGATCTAAATCAGGCAGAGGAAGGGACAACAGAGTTAAAACATACCAAAAAAGGAAGTGCTTTTTCACTCAATGTAAAATTATGTGGAACTTGTTGCCAGTACGGTTTCTGTTCTTTTTTCACAGAAGTAATCCACAAAAAAGTAACAGCAATTTCAAGCCAGTCCTAAAGTGATCATGAAATGAAAGAATTCAGAGTCGTAAGAAATGACAACATCTGCAGCACCCCAGCCTCCAGACAGGACCCGGGAAAGTCTCTTTGGATGTACTTATTTATTTATTTATTTATTTATTTATTTAATACCCCACCCCTCCTGCCACAGCAGTTTGGGGCAGCTTACAATGTATAAAAATAAAAGATAACAAAAAACTATATGAAAACACTGTAAAACACTCTATAAAACATGGTGGTTGTCCAACCCCCCCCCCCCCCCAAGCACTCCCCTGAACCCATTCCCGCCCCCCCAAATGTCTGGCAGAACAGCTAGGTCTTACAATTTTGTCAAAAAGAGAGGAAGTCCAGGGCCAACTGGGTCTTTACCGGGAGGGAGTTTCATAGCCTCAGTGCAGCCACCGAGAATGCCCTCTCCATCGTTGCCCCACGGAATAGCTGGGAGACCTCAAGAAAGATGCCCCCAGTTGACAACAGAAGTTGATCCAGAGCCCGAGGAGTGAGGCAGTCCCACAGATAGGTAGGGCCCAGGCCATTTAGGGCGTTATACATAAGTACCAACACCTTGAATTGGGCCCGGAAAACAATAGGCAGCCAGTAGAGAGAATGGAGCACCGGAGTAATATGCTCCCAGCGACCTGACCCGGTAAGGAGATGGGCTGCCGCATTCTGCACCAGATGCAGTCTCTGAACTCTCACCATGGGTAGTCCCATGCAGAGCGCTTTACAATAGTCAAATCTAGAGGTGATGAAAGTATGGATGATAGTCGCCAGGTTGGAGTCAGATGTATGGCCGAAGTCGCCGCACCGGATGTAATTAGCAAAATGCACTCCTTGCCACAGTTCCCACCTGGACATCGAGGCAGAGCTGGGAATCGGGGAGCACTCCCAGACTACAAACCTGGCAATGGGGAACCAGCGGAGGGCAAACCCCATCTATGATGGGGGACTCCAACCACGCTGCCTTCCCCATTAACATCACCTCTAGCTTGTCAGGTTCAGGTTCAGCCGTTCGGTTTGGTCATGTTTGGTTCGGCGTTTGGAAAAGGATCGCGAGAGCATGATCGTGCCGGAAACAGGAAATTCAAGTGCATGAGGAGCTGTGTGGCGAGTGAGTGTGTGTTTGGCTGGGTGGTTGTTCAGTTTGTGTGTTTTGGCTGTGTTTGGGTGTGCTGCTGTTGTTGTGGTGGTTGGTGAGTGTTAGTCACCCACAACACACACCGACTGTGTGTTCTGACTGTGTGTGTTTTAAAAAAAAATAGTGAAGAAAGCTTCTTCAAAAGATGCTTCTTCCCCGGCTGGGGGCCAACTTGCCCCTTGAGGAGGAGGAGGAGGAGGTGGTGGTAGAGGTTGCTGTCCGTACTACACCTCTGGTGGTGGTGCCTGGCTCCTCGGAGGAGCAAGCAGAGCAAGCGGCTGCCTCGGGCGGTGCTGACAGGTTTGTAAACTTTTTTTTAACTTCCCTATGCACCCCCAAATAAGGGCAGGATTTCCACGTGCCAGCCACTGCCAGGGCCTTTCTAGTTGCAATTCCTAGCATCCCCTAGCACCCTTGGGAGGGCAGGATTGGCACGTGTCAGCCAGGCAGGGTCCCCTAGGACTAGCAGCATCTACTAGCACTCTCTTTATGCCACAGAGAGAGAGGGAGGGTACTGTAGTGTGGGGGACTCTGGCATGAACAGCACCCCCACCCAAACATGTGCCAGGCTAACAAGGCTCTCCACTCGCCAATCCATTCCCTACGCACCCCCAAAATAAGGGCAGGATTTCCATGTGTCAGCCAGGGGCTTTCTAGTTGCAATCCCTAGCATCCACTAGCACCTCCGGGAGGGCAGAATTTACACGTGCTTTCTAGTTGCAATCCCTAGCACCCCAAGGAGGGAGTCATCATCATAAATGCATTATATTACTTTGGTGTTCTTAATGTGTTCCGATTTCAGAGAGGAATCAGATGCCGGCCCCAGTGCTGCTCCCAGGACCATGCTAAGGAGGATGACCCCTAGGCAGAGGTCGCCACTGCCAGTGACACCCCCAGACATTCGGTGCCGGCAGTCGGATGTCTGGAGGTTTTTTGACAAGGGCGACGGAATCGCCACATGAAAGGGCATGGGGACTGGAACAACAGGGAATGAATTGCCCTATGACCTGACCTGTTAGGAATGAAATTCCCCTGCAGAGAGAGATTGGCTACCCAGTCCACCCACTTATGGAGACAGAATGCAGGCAGGGCTTGAAAGACCATTGGTCTGACACAGTATGGCACTTCTTACGTTCCTATCTTTTTCTGCTCTTTTTAGCACTACAAGAAATATTGCGCCAGCAGAGGGAGGGGACCACATCAGGGCTCATTGCCCATGGCCTGAGAGTGAGGTGGCAGGCGGAGGAGTCTGGTGTGGCTGTGGTCATGGAGCCTCAGCACCAGAAGAAGGGGCGGGGGGAGGCAACCCACAAATGAAGGCATGCATTCCCTTCCCCCCTCCAGCTCAGATGTGGAGCCCCCCCACGAGCAGTCTGCGGCGGCAAGGAACTTTCGTAGCCAGGTGCAGGGGACCAGCCGGCACTTTGTTGCCGATCTCCAGGTAATTGAAGACTGACTGGTGGAACAGTTCCAGGTGGTTGAGTTGAGGGAGAAGAAGGTAGAAGCATACTCGGAGTACGTCTCCAAGTACGTCTCCACCAAGAGGGCCGGCCTGGAGCTGTTCCGCCAGTCGGTCTGCAACTGGCGGGCGGCCATGGCAGGGACCATAGAATATGCCGTCCAACACGGCTATGAAATGCTGGCAGGTGCGGCCCCTGCCCCTAGGTCCCCTGCACCACTCATGCCTTTCCCCCAAGTTCCGGGGGGCAGGCCAAAAGACTAATTAGTTTGTTTGTGCATAAGTTTCCTTTCTATTTAAAAATGTTTGGTTTATTTTTTATAATATTGTTGTTGGTTTATTTATTAAAGTTATATTTGTTGTTGTTGTAGTTGTTACGAGCTGACCTGTCCAATCTTTTATCCCTCTGTGTTTAAGTTCTGGCTGGCAGGTGGCAGAATCGCATGCAGCTTGTAGATCCCTACCAGCAGCACCTGCCACCCCATGTAGCGTAGTTATTAACCCAAAGATGTGCCAGCAGCAGGGTCTCAACTTGCATACAGCACCCAAGGAGGTGCAGGGCTTGTGTTTGTGTGGGTGGGTGTGACAGAGACAAAGAGAAACAAGCTCCTTGGCAGCGGGCAGCAGGCAGCGGGAGCAGGTGGTCAGAGGGACTTTTATATAATAATAATAATTTGATTAATATATTAGCAAAACCATAATATAATGACAATAGGACAAACAGAATGAAAACAGAACAAAGCAACCAGACAAGTACATACAATATATCACAGTATAATAAAGTTAAACTGAGATCAGGGGTCTCTAAGTCCCTTGATCCATACATTGAGTCCTATCTGACCCTTTAAGGGAGGGAAGCGGGCGACCCCTTTTGCTATCCCGTCCTCTTGTCCACTCAAAAGCCTTAACCAAGGGGGTGTGGCATTAGAGAAACCATCAATGCGGGGGACTAACCACCTAGCCCGGAGAACCTGGGTCCTTGCACAGGTAAGGAGAGTATGTTCCAGGGAGCCCACAGGTTGCACAGATCCCTCAGAGCAGTCACAAAAACAAAGAGATGGGTGCACCCCCATAAACTGGCCTTCTGTGGTGGCCGTGGGGAAGATATTCATCCGGGCCATCATGAGGCACCTCCTAACCTGTGGGGATAAACTAAATTGGAGGTAGGGGGCAGGGAGGTGAGCCAGTTCATACAGATTCATGAAGCTTTCCAAGGACCTCTTGCCCCGTGCCTCTGCTATTTCCTCCTGCCTACTAATGTCCAATATCCTCTGCCTCACCAGCCTTCTTGCACTAGCATATCCAAAACAGGCAAGGCTCTCCGGTGAAAGGCCAATCTCACTAAGTTTGCCTCTAACCTGGTCCACCCACGCATCGTGGGTGCCAGCTCTTAGTACCAGGGAAGCTAGGGGAGCAGCTAGGCCATAAAACAATTTAAGCCAGTAGCCTAACGAGAGTAACCATATCTGGGTACCCATGGGCAGAGCACCACACTCAAGGCAGACAGCACAGCAAGGGGCATGGGTGGGAAGTGCTAGGATGGCTCTCAAGAACTTGGTCTGTGTCCATTCTAATGTTACGTGTTTTCCCAGTGCCCAAAACTGAGCCCCGAACAATAACTGGGACAGACACTTAATTTCGTGTACCTTAAGGGCAGGGAGGATAAGCCCCCCCCCCCAGATCTAAAGAACCGGCATATGCCTTTGCCTACCGTCTGGGCTTGCCTGCAGGCAGCAATTGAATGTGTCATTCAGTAGCCGCTGGCTTGAAAGATTAGTTCAAGATACTTATAACAGGGGACCTGATCTAATTTGTGTCCACCCAGCATCCAATTGTGCACCTTCCGCTTTGTTGAAAAAATCATTATCTTAGTTTTCTTGTAGTTGACCTCAAGAAAATTATAGGCACAACAATGCTCCAATGCCAAGAGTTGCCTGTTCAGGCCCACACGGGATCTGGATAATAGAATGGCATCGTCGGCATAAAGCAAAATGGCCACCTCCCTAGACCCTAGGGCTTTTATATCCAGCAGCTTCAATGGGCATCCACGAGTGGGTGCAGAGGAGTAGGCTGTTGGGGGGAGGGGGGACAAGCTGTTGGGCGGGCAGGCTGGCGTGTGGGTACTGGGCTTCTGGATGCAGTGGAATGGAATGCAGCCCCAGTGACTAGAATGATGGTCCCAGAATCTCGTTGATGGTTCCTGGGATGGGCGGGCATGACTGATTCAGGTACAATGGAATGACAGCCTATGTGAGTTTAGTGATATATGTAGGGCTGTAGAGGAAAGTCACAGCGGTAGCTATTTCCGCTGGAAACAGCATTTCCGTAATTAGTGGTATGATGTGGACATTCCGCTACTTCCACAGGCTTCACAAATAGTGGAAACATGCCATTTCGTTACTTCTGCCATTCCGCCAGCGCCATGAAATAGCGGAACAGTGGTTTTCTGACAGTTTCTGACAATTCCGCAATTTTTCCAATAGTTTCCGAATTAGCAGAATGCCAGCGGAATTAGTGGAATGTTGGCAGAAAAGCCGCGGTGTGGCATGGGCAATTCCGAAATGGTGGAATGGAATCGCGGCGCGGTAAAAGCTGCTGCCGCTTCAGCCCTAGGTATATGTCCCTAGAATTAGCACATGGTTGGGCACACTTCATTCAATCGAGCGATAGGTGGTGGCAGCAGCAGGTACAAGAATGCACACAGGCAGGCAGGCACAGAATCTCATACAGCTTGTCGATCCCTACCAGAAGCACCTGACACCACACATAGTGTAGGTAAGGTACGTTGACCCCAAGATGTGCCAGCAGAAGGGTCTCATCTTAAAGACAGCCCCCCAGGAAGGGCAGGGCTTGTGTCTGTGAGGAGGTGCCAGAGAGAAAGAGAGAGAGGCTCTTTGGCAGTGGGCATCAGGCGTCGGGTGCTGGTGGTCAGAGGGGCTCTTTCAGCAGCTTCAGTGGGCATCTGTGGGTGGGCGCGAAGGAATAGACTGGGGGAGCAGGCTGGTGTGTGGGCAGTGGTGGCCACTGGCCATAGGCAAGTCAGGCATGAGGAGCGGCAGCACCCAGATGATGGATCTTGGAACTGGAGTGGCTGCTTCTGGATGCAGTGGAATGGACTGACAGCCCCCCGTGACTGGAATGATGGTCCCATATTCTTGATGATGGTTCCTGGGACTGGCATGACTGCTTCAGGTACAGTGGAATGACAGCCTATGGGAGTTGAATGATGTCCCTAGAATTAGTGCTTGGTTGGGCACACTTCATTCAATCATTGATCAATCATGCGATAGGTGTTAGCAGGTACAGGGAGGCACACAGACAGGCACATATAATGTTGTGTGTTTATTTCCATCTCATTCTGGTAGGTTTTATGCTGGATGTGGCCAAGGGCATTGAGCATGAGCACAGATGAGAGCTCGCGCTGGTTCTGGAAAGTGGCAGCTTGAGCTGAATGCACCTCTCCCCTTTTGTCTAGCACAGTGGGCAGCCTATCTCTCTCTCTCTATGTCCATGCACTGCAGGTGACAGCATGGGTGGGAGCATGTCTGTCTCTCCTTTTAGAAGTGGGGAGACTGTCTCTCTCCCCTTAGCTTAGACAGGAGTTTGATGCCATCAGGACAGGCATGCAATGGGGGTGTGCAGTTGCTTGGCCAATGGGCACGAGCAGCAGGTTGCTGCTACCTTGTGGAAAAGGTTTATCATGCTGTCTCTCAACATTCACGCTGCGTCACCTGGTGTCCCATCCCCACACGGACGTGTCTCATATCCCTAGAAAGGGTTATGGTGGAACTGTCACTTTCAAAGGGGAGAGTGTTGCTTCTTAACCTAGCAAGAAGCTTGATCCCATCAGAGCAGGTTGTTGCCTTAAACACTACAGGGTGGCTTAGTTTTATGGAAGAAGGGGACCCTGGTTCTCTGTGCGAGGAACGATGACCCCGGACCCATCACGGTGGGTCCTGGGGCTAGAAGTGTGGCAGCATGCAGATATTGGCCACAGCCCTCCCTACCAGTAACTTGGTCCCAGGACCCTGATGGCAGGTCCTGGGGCTGGAGTGGCTGCTTCTTGATGCAGTTCAAAGATGGCGCTCTGTGCGAGGATCTCCAGGAGAAAATCTTCCACACCAAGATGCATTGCTCCTTATGCGAACATCAGTTGAACGTGTGTCAGTGGGTCCTAAGAGATAGCCAAGCACCATTCTGTCAGAGTTGGCTGAGTTTTACTTGAGTGGAAACTTCATCACAGTACCCCAAGTCATCTCCAGGAGAAAATCTTCCACAGCAAGATGCATTGCTCCTTATGTGACAAAAGACTTAGGGTTGCTTATCCAGGGGATTTGGGAGTGGGGTTTTGTTCTGGACTACTTCAATTACCCAGGCAGCAGCCTGAGAGGTTTAACTGTGCTTGACAGTTGGAGCTAAACAAGGGCAGCTCAGCAGGACATGTGATTTCAGTAGGCTTTGAGTGGGCAGCATTGCTCAGTTGTGGGACAGGAGTCAAGAGAGTCCAGTTCTAATTCTTGGTTTGGAATAGTTGGCATTTCAGCTTTCCCAGTTCTAACCCAGAGGGCTACAATTCTTGGAGCTTAAAGAAGTAAGAACTTGTATAGGAACGAGTGGGGGAACTGGGTTTGGGGCACATGGCTAGCAGTGTTCTTGTGCATGCAGTCTCTTTACAGTGTGATCTTGGGCACTTAAATGCTTCCCCATTTCTCTGTAAGACTCTGTGGGACTTAATGAGGCAGATCCTGAGCTGGTGTAAACCCAGTGAAACTTTACTGACAGCTGAGGATCAGGGCAGGGTAAACTCCTTGATTTGCACAATAAGTGCTCAGTCTGCCAGGCCCTTCTCAAATCAGTCTTCAGGCCACTGCTGTGGCTTGCTTCTCTGTTGCTCCCTGTCCATGTACCACAGAGAAGTGGGGCCAAGGGTGCTCAACACATCTGTAGATGCTGAAGGTCTGAGCACTGAAAGTGCAGCAGTAGCTGGGCAGTTACCGCCCAAAGTTCTGCTTTAGCATTTGAAAATTATCTGTTCCCCTTTTAGGATGCCACTGAGAATTTTCCTGGGTTTATAAAACTATCTCATCCTCCCCCCCAACCCTCAATTTCCCCGTTGATTGCCTAGTGTTAGATCCTGATGCATATTGGGAGGGTAAGGGCCTGAGATCCCCAAGTCCCCAAATTTCTTTTGGTGTACCTGGATCTAGTGCAGTGTTTGTAAAGACTGAGACACGCATGGCATGATTTAGAAGGGCCTGATAAAGAAATTGCCTGCAGTAATGTATTCACAAAGGACTTTCTTTTGTTCTATCTCCTCCTCCCCACCCAGAATAGAATTTAGTATGAGTGTTTATATTATTATGATTATTATTATTTATTTATATTGCAGTCACACCTAGAGGCTGTGAGCAAAGTCTACATCTGTGTACTAGATGCTGTATCCAGAGAGATGCTTTTTCTCTCTAGATGCTGTATGATGCACAATAAGAGGTGGTGCAGACATTAGAGCACTGACCTGGGATTCTAGAGGCCTGGGTTCTCTTCCCTGATCTGCCACAGATCAAATCAGCCAGTGGTAATCAAATTGGGGAGTGCATTCTGGGGATATGGCTGCCAGACTCCAAGCTCTTTAGCGGGGAATTTCCAAAATGGTGGTGGCCAAAACCCAGTTGTGCAACATGAGTTCTGATTGGCATGGGCGGCATTGGCAGCAGCAGCAGCAGATATTGGATTGCCGGGGCGCAGAACCCATGGCACAGAGAGCAGAGGCAGCATTTGCAGCAGAAATTAGATTTCCCAGAGGTAGAATTGGTAGCTAGTGCAGACATTGGATTGACCGGGCACAGAACCCGTGGCATGGACATCAGAGGCAGCATTGGCAGTAGCAGCAGCAGCACTGGATTGCTTGGGCACAGAGAGCAGAGGCAGCATTGGAAGCAGCAGCAGACATTGGATTGCTCGGGCACAGAATCCATGGCACAGAGAGTAGAGGCAGCGTTGGAAGCAGCAGCAGACATTGGATTGCTCAGGCACAGAGCAAAGGCAGCATTGGAAGCAGCAGCAGACATTGGATTGCTCGGGCACAGAACCCATGGCACAGAGAGCACAGACAGCGTTGGCAGTAGCAGCAGCAGACCTTTGATTGACCGGGCACAGAACCCGTGGAACAGCAGAGACAGCAGCAGCAGGATTTGCCTGTAAACAGCACCCATGGAACAAGGATGTTTGGATTTGCAAGGGAATAGCTCCCATACAGCAGCAGTCGTCAGCAGCAGGATTGCGTGGGCACATTTTGATTGGCCAGGGCAGAGCACCCATGGACCAGCAGACAGCAGCAGCGGGATTACCAGACCAGTGGTGCACATCACCCAAGGTTGCCAGGGTAGGCAGACAGGCAGCGTGGCATGAGCAGACGGCAGGCAGACTGAGGCAGGCTTTGATCTAGACCACCTGGGCAGGCAGGCAGGCAGCGTGGCATGAGCAGAAGGCAGGCAGACTGAGGCAGACTTTGATCTAGACCACCTGGGCAGGCAGGCAGGTGGGCGGGTAGGCAGCATGGCATGAGCAGAAGGCAGGCAGACTGAGGCAGGGTTCAAGCTTTGCAACCTGGATGGGTGGGCAGGCAGGCAGCATGGTATGAGAGGCAGTAGGGAAGGCAGGCTGGGACCTTGGCACCAAGTTGGCAGGGAACTCAGATAAGCTGGAAAAGACTGCAGCATGCACAAGAGAGAGCCAGTTAGATAGGGGGGCTGAGATCGTCTAGCCACTAGTCAGAGGCCAGCTTGCAGGCTTACAGTTTCCCAATGCCACACTGCAGCATGCAGTCAGTCAGATAGGTCAGCCAAGGCCGTGTAGTATGAGAGAGAGAGAGAGAGAGAGAGAGGGGCCGGGGGGCAGGTAGGGTGCCACTGAAACAGTGGGAGGGAGGGACAGCACCTCATCTCAGCAGCAGCAGCAGCCCTTATTGACGAACAGCCCCTTCCCAAGACTGTCCCTGACATGGGATGGTGTGTGCCACTGCACCATCACTCCCTGTCCAGGGGTAGCTCGGGGAATCCCAGCAGCGGAAGGTTCACCTTCAAGAAGATCAACTGCTCCACCAACTTGGCCCCCAGTCTCAGGTGGTGCGGGGAGCAAATGTCCCCCGCAACAGAGAACACCCACTCACTGGGGACACTGGTTGGTGGGCATAACAATAAACCCCTGGCCACTTTGGACAGGGCCGGCCACACGTTGGTTTTGCCGGCCCAGTAGGCCAAGGGATCACTGCTGGGATCGATGCATGGCTCCTCGTCCAGGTAGGGAGAGGTACTCCCTCTCATAACTGTCCCTGGGCACCACTGCCTCCACTGCCCTCAGCCACGCTGTCAGTCCCTGCCCTATTGTGGGCCGTGCACAGGAGGAGCTGCTGGCAGTAGGGGTGCTGCTGCTGATAATCCTGCTGCAGCTGGTGCTTCTGCTACTGCTCGGGCTGGTGGCAGGGATAGACCCCGCTGGCTGAGAGGGGCGGCTTCTCCCACTCCCACCATCCCCTGGGGCATCCTGCTGCTGCTGCTGCCACGCACTGTCAAGAGCCCGCTCTGCCTTCTGGACCCTCCCCACAAGATCATCCTTCCAGAGGCCATAGAGGGATGACTTGCGTGCTACGCTGCCTTGACCCTGGGGTCCAGCATTGTTCCCACAACATATTCCCCCTGCTGCAGAAGCTTGCCAAACCTTGCCGTCAGGCTTGTCTTAAACTTCTGTGCCAGCCCAACCGCCTCAGCCCCCGGCTTCTTGCCCCTACGGCCACAATCCTGCCCCTGCACCATGATCTCCTCCAGACTCCCGTGGAGACTCTGGACCAGAGGGGTCACCTGGCTTATCATCCCTGTGGATGAGCTTATGGTCTCTGTCACCTCATGGAACGGTCTTAGTACTATGACCGTCTGTGCCAGGATCTCCCATTCTGGCCCATTGAAGCCTGGAGGTGCCCTGCTGTCCGTGTCCAATTCCACCTGATGCAAGGTGGCTTTCTGCTCCACAAGTTGCTCAAGCATCAGGAAGGTGGAATTCCACCTCGTGGACACATCCTGCACCAGCAGATGCTCTGGGGAGCTTTGCTCAGCCGGCTTGGCCCGGAGGATTTCGCTGCCCTTAACACTGCGGTTAAAGAAGCCCACCAGCTTCCTCCCCTGCTCTATTAGGGAGCTAAGGGTGCCTGCCCCAATCCCCTTCTCCCCCAAGCCCAGAGCGTCCATGACCACCAGGTGGAGGGTGTGTGTGGTGCAAGGGATGTTGATAAATTTTGCATCGCATACAGCCCTCACTATATTTAATGTGTTATCAGTCACCACACACACCGGGGTGAACGGTGCACCAGGCATAACCCACTCCCCCATCACGGCATTCAGGGCTGCCTCAAGGTTCTTAGAGATGTGGGGGCAGTCCATGACTTCCGCCTGAAGCAGGGCCCACCTATACCCTGCTTCAGGATCCCTCCTGCCACTGTCCAATGCCAACTCTGGGTCCTGCCACCAGTGCACCATCACCACCAGGTAAGCGTGTCGGGCATTCCTGGAGGACCAGAGGTCAGTTGTAAAACGGACAGTGGCACCCCCAGTCCCTGCCAGTGCCAGCTGCTCCTTCAACCTCTCCTTCAATGCCCTGTACAGGCCTGGCACCACCGTATGGCTGAGGGTGGTGCAGCATGGCATCTTAAATTGGGGGGCCAGGAACCTCATCAGCTTCTTAAACCCTGTGTCCCCGACAATGGAGAAGGGCTGGCCATCAACAGCGATCATCTCGTCCAACAGGCGTGTGGCTTTCTCTTGAAAGCCACGCCGCCCTCCAGCTGCCAATGGCCTTGGAAGCTGCTCCCACCCCAGTTCCTGCATTGTGGGCTGATGCTTCTGCTCCTGCTGTTCCCCCCTAGCAGCAATACTGTTCCTGCTGCTGCTGCTAGAGGCAGCTGCTGCAGTGGGACGGTTGCCCAATGGAGGACGAGTGGCCGTGTGGATTGGGAACCCACTTGCGTCCACTGACCCAGCCTGCCCGCTTAGCAGAGAGGCACTGTTTTTAGATGCCTGGACATGGCGGATGTCCCTAGGTTGCTGAGCACCTGCCCTCGCTTCACCACCTTGCTGCACAAAGTGCACTGCACCTCCCGGGGATCATCCGCCTGCACCACCTTAAAATGCTCCCAGACCCATGATTTTTTAGCCCCTCCTGCCTTCTGGCCCGCACCGGGTGGCGCACTCCTGGGAGGGGCAGGATATGGTGGCACTGGTGACACAGCTCGTTGAGGGACAGCCATCACCTCAGCAGCACCAGATACAGAGAGCTCCTCCACAGAAATCTCTGCATCGCTGTCCCCATCCCCAAAGAGAGTGACGGAGGCTGCTGGACTCCTCATGCTGCTCCCACTCTGAGCAGCACTCTCCCCCTGCCCCCTATAGCTGCTGTTGCTGCTGCTTCCCGGGGATCGGGCCCTGCCTCTAAAAAGAGCTCTCAACAATGGGGGAGTCGGGGGACAATACTGGCCCCTGCTGGGATTCTTCATCCCCTGAATCACCTGCTTCTGCAGATGTCACAGCCACCACAGCCTCTTCTACTGCAAGGAGGTGACGCCCAACCCCCTGGCCCTTAGTGCTGGGGGAGCGAGACCCAACATCACCACCAGGCCTTCGCAGCTTGGGGCATGGGGATGGGCTTGGGCTGCTGCTTCTGCCCACTGCTGGCACTCTGATGGCACGGCCCCTGCCACGTGCCTCATTGGCTGCCTTACGGGCACCAGAGCAGCCTCGCCCTCTCATAACTCCCTTATCCATTTATACAAACCACACACAATTCATTATATTAAATAAAAATTGCATTATATGTATCTATCTATACTACACTAAATTTAACTGCTATTTAACTATCTAATAACTATTATAAAACCTATGGAACTAAATAATGGAATATAGATCACTATATCTCTATAAACTAAGCTAACTTAACTGTAATAGCTAACTATAATCCTACCGAACAACTATAATCAATCAATCAATATCTTTCTCTATCTCATATACACATACACATACACATACACATACACATACACATACACATACACATACACATACACATACACACACACACACACACACACACACATACATGAAGGGGGGGGACAGAGACTGCTCAAAACAACACAGGGAGGGGTATGGAAACTGAAATAAAAGCTAAATCAATCTAATCCTACTCTAATAAATCAAAAACCAGGGGAAGGGAATGAGGGATGGAATATGGAGGGAGAGGGAAAGGAATGGATTCAATGGAGGGTAGGGAAATAGAACACAGGGAGGCGTAAGAAATAAAAATAACTACTAAATCTATCTAATATAATCTAACTAAATGATAATAGGGAGGTAAATCTGTTGGATGGGTGAAATGGGAGGAGGATTGGGAATGGATGAGGGAAGCAAACTGCTGGGAGTCAGGGAGCCTTCTGAAAACACCTGCTGACAGATCAGTGGCTAGCTCAGAAGGTGTTGGAAGGGGGGCAGGGCAAAGAGTTTTGTTACTTGCTGCTCCCATCTTACCGCAAGGCCCGATTGGCTCTGTGCAGACTAGCCCCTGGCCAATCGCAGACTGTGAAGCCAGTGTTCAGTTAAAAAGGAAAGGTGATTGGGTAGGCTGGCTGGTACTCCAAGCCTCTTCACCCCTAGGTACCAGGAAGTCTGCTCCATAGCTGCCTGCCCCTCCCTGGGCCTTCAGTCACGTTTTTCCTGCCTGAACTCAACCGAACATGGCCGAACTGACCAAACTGTTCGGTCATGTCGACTTTCGAATCCAGTTCGGTTCGGCCAGTTTGTGTTCGAATTCGGTCATCCGAACATATTGAGTTCAGGCCAAACTCTGAACTTCCAAACTGCATTCGCCCATCCCTACAGTTGGCCCTCATCCAGTCCCCCAGCACCATCAAACACCAAGTAAGCACTGAGACCGTCGGGTCTAGGTCGGATGAAAAGGAGAGGTAGAGTTGGATGTCATCTGCATACAGATGACACTGCACCCCAAACCTCCATACAACCTCACCAAGTGGCTGCATATACACATTGAACAGGAGGGGACAAGATGGAACTTTGCAGGACTCCACACAAGAGGTCCCGGGGTGATGAAAAATAATCTCAGAGCATCACTTGCTGAGTCCTTCTGGCCAGAAAAGAACAGAACCATTCGAGAACAATCCTGCCTACTCCAGCTCAGTCCCGCAAGCGAGTCACCAACATCACATGGTCAATGGTATCAAACACAGCCGACAGATCTAACGGAATCATCAGGGTCAAGCAGCAGGTTTTTGTTGCCAAAAAGCAACAAGGGCATCAATGGGATGGTCATCAAGATCAGGGGATATCTCCCCCAGAGCATTCCAGAACTGTTCTGGTTCTATCAATCTCCAGGGGTGAACCATCTGAACTGGTTCCGCACCTCTCCGGGGGCAGAAATGCACCGGGAGACAGGTCTGTAGGAAGTAATGATTTGTCCATGACAAGGGCACAGCTGAGATCTCCCCCACTAACGGATTGCCCGCCTCAAGGCCAGTGCAAATTATAAGGTCCAGGGTATGGTCTCCCATCATGTGTTGGGCCAGTAACCATCTGAGACAGGCCCACGGTTGCCGTGGTGGTCACGAATTCACGTTCTGCTCCTCCAAAACTGGCATCAGCATGAATATGTAGCCACTAGAAGTAGATCTGAAACAATGATTTAAGGTGAATGCTGCTTTCATCCCATCCATTTGTTCCCATTTTGGAATTCTTTTAAGTAGGCACTTTCTGGTGCTTTTGGTTCATGCTGGCACATTCATAATTTTGGCAGAAGGAGGCAGGCACAGTATATGCAGACCAAACAACACTGACACAGCTACCTGCTTCTGTTTTCCTCACTCCTCCCTTCCTTCCTCTCTCCTGATTGGGAGAACGACCCTTGGATGGAAGCTGGAGGCATAAGGATGGGAGTTGAAAAAGCGACGACTCCGGAACACAAAAATACTGACAAGTCACAGAAATTTCGGGCAAGTCATCATATGTATTGAAAAAGTACGGAAAATACCAACATGTCGCAATCAAAAAATTACGGAAGCTGCAAAAAACCACCACCTGCAATCCTGAAAAGCAACAGAATTGGGAAACGGGGCCCAGTCTCAAAAATTCTAACAAACATTCAGTAATGTTCCCAACAAGATGGAATTTCCTATTGATTCTGAAACAGCTGGTTTCGATTCAACACTAACTACCAACTTGCAGGCTAGGGGGTGAAGGGAGATATTTTGCCAAAGATGGTAAGGTAGCTCATCTCAGTCCTGTCTGGGAAAGATGGCAAGTCCTGTCCTTACAAACACACCCGTCGTTGCAGGGTTATGGATGTCACCAAACTCAGTGAGCCCGATTCCCCTCTCACTCACACCGAAATAACTCCATTGCACTTAACAGTAAAGACCTTGAACAAACTGTCTTTGGGCACGCACTGCATAGGCTGCACAAAACCATCTCCACAAAGCACAGTAAGTGCATGTACTATGTGCATATGTTGTGCGTGCAGCGTGCACACTGCACACACTCAGGTGTAGCTAGATGGGCCCTGTTGCAAAAGAAGGAATAGGCTCCCAGCTGGGGAAATGCACTCCAGGGTGCGCATGCACTGTAAATGCACATGGACTAGAGCTGAGGCAAGAGCAAGTGTTCCTTTACCGTCAGAAAATACCCACCTTTCAGGCTCACTTGCAACTGTCCATTGGTGTTTCCTCACAAATCAGTGATTTGTGTGCTGCCTGCTGCTCCAGAAACCAGAGCATATATAAGGTGACTCCGCACAGGTGCCATTTTCTCTTTCAGAACTTCTAGAGAGTTTGCAGTTGGCCAGCAAACTGGTGGTCAGGCTGAATCTTTTTCATTCACCGATCACTGTTTATTATGAATAAAATATTATATATAAATAAATATAATCATCTCAAGGAAGCAAGTTAGGTAGTGCCAAGACAGACCAAGGGTCCATCATTAAGCCCAGCATCCTGTCCTCCAGTGAGGAGGAGATGCTGCTGAGCTCAGCCTGCCCTGTCTGGGCTTGGGCCTGCTGGGTGAGTACATTGGGGACCCGGCTGGGGCTTGGCTTTGGCTTTTTTGGGGGCCCCCGGGGGCTGGGGGAGTTGTCTTGGGAGGAGGGGGGAGGTTATAATAAATAGTGATTATTATGGGATATCACATCACATATGGTTATTACATACAGATTGGTTCTGCCCTTTTAGTATATTTTTAGTATTTTTAGACTATTTTTAATTTTAAAATTGTGAGTATGTTTTAATTATGAATTGTAAGTGTTGATGGTGTGTGTTGTAAGTCGTCCCGAGCTGCTCTGTGGGCAGGAGGGTGCAGGATAAAATTGAAATAAATAAATAAATATGATTGTGCTGCCAGCTGCCTCAAGACATTAATTCTTAACTTTTAATCGAGTAAAGTTGAACTTGCTGCTGTGTGGTGTACTCTAACTTGAAGGAATAGACTTAAAAACCACAATTACTTCTGCTACTACTAGTAGCAGAAGTAGCTTTTCAGCCATTTCCATTAGGTAATGCAATAGTGGTTTCCAAGTGCTAAAAATATCCAATGTTCACACTACTAGTAGTATCTCTGCACTGCAATAACCTTTAATAAAGTAAAGGCTACTGTTGCAGAGACAGATATTACTACTAGTGTGAACAACCTGGGTTCTTCTTTCTCACTTGGAAACCACTATTGCATTTTCCTAATTAACATTTGGCTTCAACCAACCCTTAGACCAAGACACATCAATCTTGAGCTGCTGACCTAGAATATCAAGTAGATGTTCTGAGGTGAGCAGCTGAATATCTGGCCTCTAGCTTGGTATGATCTGCGCTAGTTACAACGCATGCTGCAAGGGATGTACTGCTGGTTTCTCTCCTCTCCTAGGCCCAAAGCATGTGCAAAAAAGACAGCAGCCATTTTGTGGAGCTGGAGCCCCCACAAAATGGTTTCTTGAAGTCAGTGTTCCCTTTCTTTGCTGTTTTCTAGCCTAAACTGTCTGCTCTCTCTGTGTTCGGTGGGGGGGATCTAGGGGCTTGGATGGAAAAGATTTCCAATCTTTGCTGCAATATTCTCTGCATTTGAAAATGGCCCTGGCCTGCCCTTTTGAAGTCTGGGCATGGGATGTTGCAGGCTTGTCTGTGAGAAGGCCATGCCACAGGTTGGTTCACTAATTAGTAGTCCTTGAAGGAAGACTTCTTGTAGCAGCTCAGACACCTTTTACATTGCAACAGAACTGTGTGTTTTACTGCTGCCCCCTGCTGGAATGTAGTTTCTTGCCACTGCTTGTGACTGTGCTTTTGAGAATCTTGCTTTCCGGTTTTGTGGAGAAACAGAAATGCATAGTTTGAATTTGGTTGCTATACAGGCATGCAACCGGCCAGACTTTTTAAAAAGGTCCTGTTTGCTTGGACAGGTGTTTGGCTTTCGGGGATGGGGATGTAGCTACTAGGGATGCTGGTCTGGATGGGCCTGGTTTGCTTGCAGTGCAGCCCTGCAACTGGCCAGACTTTTAAAAAACGGTCTGTTTTCTTGGACAGGTGTTTGGTTGTCTAGGAACTGGGAGCCTACCCTAGAAAACTACAGGCAGCCAAGGAGAGCATGAAAATGAAGAGGGTTCCGGATAATGGTAAGTGATGGCATGGGGATTGGGAGGGTCTTGGACCTCTTCTTTGGGGGAGCGGTCCACAAAGAAGCAAAATTAAAAATGTCATTCAAAATGCAAACATCTAAAGTAATTTGCTTCTTTTTTCTATCCAGTTTGTTTGAGATCTGGCATGATTCCACACCTCGCCTTGTTTTCCTTATGAGCAGAGGAGAAAGTAGGTAGGAGCATGGCAGAAGAGAAGGCTGCAGTCAGCAAGGAAACCCTTTCCCCCTGAACCCATCTCTTTCCCTTCCTCTTCTCGTGCTCCAAAATAAAACCCTTTCCCTCCTACTTCTCCTCTGTCCTGTCCTTCTCTTCCCTTTCATTCTCTTCTGATTTGGCTTGTCGCAGGAGAGGGAGCTAACTCAAACCCCCCAGTTCTCCAAGTCAGAAGGAAGGTTTGTCCCAAAGCCTACATCTTCAGAAGACTACAGGTGACCAAGGATGCTATGAAAATCGAGGATTTGAGGCTTCAGGATAAAGGTAGGTGATGGCAATGTGATCTATTTTTTTTAACCTACTATGGTTAATTTGGACTCGGTGGGAAAGAGAGTGGATGGGACCCCAGTAAGAGGGCTCTCCCCCGGTGGCACTGCTTCACACAGCAGCATTCCCAGCATTAAGTAATGTAATATCCATCCAATATTAATGCTGGGAACTCCTTGCTGCTGGGTTATGCCACGCCACTGGCCTACCATTGCCCTGGCTCCACCTACAGTTGCCCTGGCTCCGCCTACCATTGCCCTGGCTCCACCCCTAGGCTATCCGGTGGCAAAGCTGCTGCCAGCAGGTTCAACTCGCCCACTGCCCCACCAGCCTCCAAATGCACCAGCCGCCACTGCAACATGGGGAAAGAAGCAGCAGCACTTGCATGCCGAGATTAGGTGGCAAACAAAACACAGATTTTCCCCAAAGATGGGCTATGTGTCTAAACAGCACCATGTGGTGAACACAGGGCCAAAACGGTGTTCATATTAAGTTCAAAACACACAGACACCCATTGGCGTTATGTCTAAAGACACCCATAGTGTCTGTTCCCTCTCCCCTTCCCAATTCATTTTGTATTAGGAATAGGACAGCGAGAATCCCCTCTCATGGGGGTGTTCAATTTACCAAACAATTGAAATTTACTGAAAAAACAGCAAACAAAAAGCTGTTAAGTTACCTCATTGTGCAAATGGAGATGAATGATCCGTTCCTGATGGAAACAATATTCACTGAGATTGCTCCTAGTGTGGGCCCCTCAAGCTCACACTGTCACGAAGGAACATAGGGTCACACACGTGTGATACTGGTCTACATGTAGACTACAAGTCTAGTAAATATGTAAAGCAAAAGGTTCAACACGTATGTAATGTTACAACTGAGACATGTAGAACTCGAAATCAGTACTGTGACGCTGACAAAACTCCAGGAAATTCAAAGAGATAAAAGATTGTGGATTCAACCCCACAGCTAGACAGACCTGTGGAGATGCAAATGGACCTTTCTGTTTGCCTGGGTTGCCTACGTGAGGAAACACACAAACTCATGAACATGAAAGCTCAAACAAAGAGACCATGAAAGGTATTTAAAGGAGAGCCATTAAGCCATCTTCGCTACCTCTTGGAGAGAGCCATCTGGAGCAATCTCATCTGCATCCTGGATCCTCCCAGCGAGCAAGGCTGGAGGACATGCACGGAGACCAGGACTTTGCTTTCTAGCAACTCTAACAACCAGCACCCAGTCACCTACATCTGTGGCTGAGAAGGAACCAGAACTAATAGACTTTCGTAGGGTAAGATTCTTATCTAGGAACTCAACCAGTATAGATTAGGAATGCGTTATATTTACCTTGAATTTCTAGTTACCACTCTGTATCAACTGTCTTGCTTATGTAAATCGATAAACTAACTTCTTATCTTTATGAAGAAGTGTCTGTGCCTAACATTGGAGACACTCTGAGCACCAGTGCCTAAACACTGGGGACCCCAGAGAGAAAGAGTCTGTAAACGGAAAGGATTGGGCCCTTGGGTGACAAAGGGGTTGTCCCTGCTGTAGGCTTGAATCAACCAGAGAGAAAAACTGATTCAAATGGGCTGTGAGCGAGGGAAACTGGGTCACTAAAACCCGGGAAAGGGGGGAGTGCGGACCTCCAACCCGTGACACACACATCCTTATGTATCACAATAAGCAGCTGATTATAATTCCTCTCATAAAAATACCATGTGGTGAATTATTGGGTTACATCCAAGCAACCCATAATTAATTGGGTTAATCAAAGTAATATGGAATGCATTTATTTTAATGAAGTGGTATAAAAATTCACTCAATCCACTGGTCTTCCATTAAATAAAAAACACAGTGGAAATAAACATGCAATGAGGACCGTTTATTGAAATCAGCTGTCATCAGCAGATATTATGAAGATAATAAATCCAACTGCTTCCCACCAGCAACCAGAAACGATATATACCAGTACAGCATGCCAACATTTCTCTGAGGCCATAATATTTTTTTCTAGAATCTCAAAGCTTTCTATCTTAAGACAAAAAGTCAGTCTCAGTATGTCATAATTAGGCCCACCCTGAGTTCGCTGCATTGGCTGCCTGTAGTGAGGTGGTCTGAATTGGAGTGTTGTCAAAGTTGTGTTCCCCGGCTATATTTGGGAGTTGCTCCTGGAACTTTGTCCTGATGGCTATCTGCACTCAGATACCAACAGTTACTTGGGGTTCCCACCAGCGCACCTTAAATCAGCATGCCTTTGCTGCAGTGGACCCCTCAGCGTGAACTGTTTTCCCTCCAGATGTTCATTCCAGTTTCTCCTTCCTCACCTTCAAAAAGCATCTGAAGACTCATTTATTTTTCAGGTATTTTTAAAGGATCCACTGGTCATTCCCCTGAATGTAACCCCCCCCCCTTTTTTTCCTTTCCCTTTAAACTGTTTTTAACTGGATTGTAAATGGATTTTAGGTTGCTTTATGGTATTTTGTCAAGAGCCTCAAGTGCCATTTGATGTGGGGAGAGAGCAGGGGAGGGTCCTATATAAATAAATTATTATTATGGTTGCCAATAACACTTGGAAGGGAAGACAAGTGTAACCAGTCAAGACAGATGTAAAAAGAGGGGGAAATGGGAGGAGCACATTCTCATCCCTCCCATTCCTAAGGTTGGCATGCACGGGACAACCACTTCCCTATTTTCCACCACTTCATTCCAGGAGTTGGAGCACTGAAATGTCAAGGTGGTACACGTGTCTCCTCACACTCAGCAGGCTATTGCCTCAAGTGAGACTTGGAGGAAGAAGTAGACCAATCTTGTGCCTGCATCCTGCCTGAATTCCTAATGCTGTTAGAGCTGTAAGCATCAAAAGAAGAAAAATTGAGTTCTTCAGAGGAGGTCCATGGCTTGGCCACTAATATTTGTGGTACCATCCCTACAGCCAGTGGCTGTTACATGTTGCTATATACCACTTCTTTAGCACTTCCTGTGTCCAAAGTACTTTAAAATATTTATCTAGTTGATCCTCACAATAACCCTGTGAGGTAGGTCATTATTATTCCCGTTTTATAAATGGGGAGCTATGGCTGAGAGAGCGGGTGTTTTCAGATGAACGGGAAGCCTGACAGATCCGGGAATTACTCCGGGGACCAGCCCCTGCAGCTGCCAGTTATCAGCATTTCCAGAGCCACATCCGATGGACAGGCGGTGTGTCTCTGGGCCATAGTCCTGCCCCACACCCTAGGGTTGCAGGTGGTCACTCCACGCTCTAGGTTGGCACCCGCGACTCCCTGGTGCTGAACACAGCAACGGATGGATGGGCGCAGAGGTGCACTGTGGGTCCCCCCCAACAGATAGGCAGCAGCATCGCATTTGGCCTCTGCCCTGGGTTTGGCCAGCCTGCTCTGGGCGGTGTGCTCCAGGATTTTGTGAAGCATACCATGCTGGGTTGTCTCGGAGCTGCCCCAGTCCCCTCCAAGTTCCACATCTGGCAGGTGCCCTTCAAATGGAACAGTAAACCCAGGGGTGCCAAGGGCAACCATGGGCCCCTCTGTGGCTGCTGTCCATCTTTTTACACACGGTGAGGCGGATCCCATGCCTCAGTGACTCAGCCAAGACCAACCAGGGAGTTCATGACTAAGATTAGGGCTGATACTCGCTTCTCGGATTCTTGCTTTTGTCGATGAGCATCACGGTTCTCGGCTCATTTTTTATTTATTTATTTACCTTCATTCATGCAACAAGGAAACTTACTGGCTTTTTGCTACTTTTCAGTGTTTATGGCACCTCAAGTTGCTTTCCCATTCTGCCTCGCCCCTTGCCTTGCTGACTGCCTTAAATTGTGCCAATTTACAGCACTGAAAAGAGCCATAAATCGACAGGAAGTACTACAAAATTTATGAAAATTGGCAAAAATGTTATAAATTGATTTTTAAAATGACAGAGATACCGGAAATTGATGGAAAATAAGAGAAATACTGGAAAATCACAGACACCGATCTTGCAATCGCAGAAGCACAAAAATCACTGGATAGTGAGAAAATACCAATGAACAGTCACAAGCACTCTAGAAAGGTAAGTATTCCCAATGGTATGGGAATGCTTGCTTAGCCCCCTGCCTCCTCAGCTGACCCCTCACTGTCTGTTTACCTCTCCCACTGCTGCTCAACCGTCCACACTGTTCACCTCTTTTGGCCTCTGTGACCTCTGTCACCTTTTTAGGCCTACTTAAATCGGCTGCCCCGCATTGGGTGCTCACGTCATGTCTCCTGCCTCCTTCACTTAGTACTAGTGTCACCTTGAGAGTACCCAGTGATGGGCAGCCCCTGCTACCATGCAGAGTAGGCAGGGAAGGAGAGTGTGCATTTCATGTGAAGGAGGTCAGTCAGAGTTCCATGGAGCCATTTCCCCCCCCCCCCGAGAGTCAGATTAGAGGTGTAGGAGAGCTGTATGAGGCTCCTGAGCTGTATTTGCCTACCTCGGACCTAGTGGTTTAAAAGTTCAGCCCCTAAATTTACTAACATTTAAATAGTTACGCGAAAGTGTGATTTGGTGAAACAGAGATTAGGCATGTAGGAATGCTCTTGAGCTACTGTTTACTAAGTAGTTGTTATGGGGTGGCCCATTGGACTAAGTATTTTCTGGGTGCAGACCCCCCCCCCAAAATATGGCATGCATGGCTGATGTCACTAGTACTGATTTATTGTCCATCTCACAAGGCCCAATATTAGGGATGGTACTCTTGGTATTGCTGAGAACTGAGAGTAGTCGATAATGGCTACATCGGATTAATCCGATATCTCTGTTCTTTTTTGGCCCTTGGCGGTATCGGATCTTTTACATTTTTTTAGATCGGATTTTTAACATTGCAGTTCAAAACCGCAATGTTCAAATTCTGATACTAAGAGAACCGAGAACCAGTAGAAAACCAATAGACAGAAAACCGAGAAAACTAACCATCGAGATTTTGCCGATAGTCCCACCCTTACCAAATACGTACAGTCTCATTCTTGCTTATTGAATGATAAGTGGTACCAGACCCTTCTCATGATGGTGAGCCCCTTGACTATGCTTCATGGTGACCCTCTTGCAAGCTTCCAGCATCTGCCTTTTGGCCAGCTCCCCAGAGTCTTCTGCCCTTGGACTTGTTAGCATTCTGGAGAGCTCTCTTCCTGTGAACTGCATGACTTCACGTTCATCCCATGCAACAGCCAGATACACTGTCTGGCTTCCAGATCCTGCTTCTCCTTACAACATCCCAGAGGGGGAGGGTTAAAAGGAACGGACAGGCTACTCTTAAAGGGTCAGCACCCGCTCATCACAGTAGAACAAATTTGTGCCATCAAAACTGTGGTAAATTTTCAATTCAATCCATTGACACAGGTTTGAGAAGTTATACAACTTATCCCAAACAAACAATAGAGAAAAAAACAAGCTCCTTGTGTCTCAGTCATCATGGGCAGCTACAATCAACCCAAAACAGGTTGCACGTTGCCATTAGGGGTTTCATCATGGATCCATTTGTCACTACTGATCTGGTACCACATTATGGGGGACCCATCATAAATTTGCTTGAACGAGCACAACAACCACTTCCTTGAGGTAAAACAAACATTCCAGCACTGCTCGGCATTAGAGAGATTAAAATTAGATTAAAAATGTGCAAAATTGATCAGAGAATGGCAAATGCAATTACTCAAAGGGCTTCTGACTCTCTAGCTTTCCACGGCATTGTTCCAAGTTTTAATATGGTACCAAATTCAACACAGCTACGTTTACCAAGTAATGATATTACTAGCATAAATGATTTTGAGCAACATGTTTTAATTGTGTTGAAAGTTGCACCTTCTAATCCACTTTTCTTGCAGTTTCACTATTATGGAACTTCCTTACCTTGGAGGGTTTATCTAAGCCGGAGCCTTCTCATCTTCTGGAAGCAGCGTAAGACTTTTGTGCTTGGTCAGGCATTTTGTAGGTAGGGTCAGGGCTGGGTATTGGGGTTAGGGAAAGCATTGGTGGCATTAAGGGGATTTTAAATATGTTTCTATAGATTTTTAAAAAAATATGTTGTAAGTCCCCCTGAAACTTTATGGGAAGGGCCAAGTATAAATCTAAATAAATAAATAATTAAAATATGGAAACCCCACAACATTAAATCCTAGCGGAAATGGAGAGACCAGAGAGGACAGAAGCAGAAAGTCTAGGGTAGCAGATGCCACTCATCGCTGCACTGAAATCTTGCATACTTCTTACCAACAGTAGTGGGTTTGGGGGGAGAAAAAAAATCGAATCTACTTTGTCTCCATCTTTGTCAGGCAGATGCTTTTATTGTCCTCTAAAACAAGGGTATAGTTTTGGGTAAACATTTGTGGGAAGAGATGGGAGAATGATGGGGGGGGGGGAGGCACAGGGAGAGAGCGTTGGTGGAAATGAGGTGTGGAACAAGTACTGCAAGTGCATTAGCTGCAAGCTCCTCCCCTTTATGTCCGCTACTTGGAAGTAAGTGTGCCCCCTGCTGCACACCAGCAACAATACACAAGGAAAGCAAGCTCAGCACTCCAGTTTTGCTACTCCCGCCACTTTCCCAACCCTGGGTCTTTTTGTGGGAATAGATCTATTCCCGTTTTCTGTACCTCTCAGTATGTGAGGGACATGTCCCTCATTTCCTCCATGAAAATGACGACATCCGTGCTCCAAAATGTCTGAATGAGCAAATCTTTGTGTTGCTTAACATGGGGAGGAAACCCACTGAGGGTCTGGGTCCAGAGTCACTGGAAGCATCTCGCCTGATTTTCATGGGGCTTTACTTCTTCCCCAAAATCAGCCGCACTCTGTGCAAAACAAGTGTCTGCATTCACTCGACATTCAAACTTTACACAAGATCCTCGATTAAAAAGCTTTCGTGAAGAAAATAAATGTGTTTGCTTGGCCCTGATTAAGGAGGCACATGCTAATTTGAAGGCCATGACTTGGCCCTGTCAGAACACACAGATCTGAAAACAGCTGGATGCCGACTCAATGAGCGAGAGAGGAAAGGTTGATGGCTGATTGCCCTGGATAGACGACCCTCTCTTTTTTTGGCAAGCAAGTTACAAATCCCATTACAACCAGCCACGAGGCTGTTTCCAAAAAAATATGTGCTGGGAGAAAATGCATAAGTAGTGAATTGTGAACCCAACAGAAGGCATTTTGGCAAGACAGATGGCCTTTATAGTGTGTAGCAGAAAAATCTGCTGTGACCACAACTTTCTGCCAAGTCAAAGCCAACCAAATCCCCATCTCTTTCATTTCACCAACCGTATATTATTAGTGTCAGTGGGGCCGATCCCATGCCCCGTGCAACTCCAAATTAGCATGTGCCTCCTTAACCGGGTCCAAGCAAACACATTCAATTTTCTTGACGCAAGCTTTTTAAAACTGAGGATCTTGTGCAAAGTTTGAATGTCGAGTGAATGCAAACTCTTATTTTGCATGGAGTGCGGCTGATACGTGCAACCCGTCCAGGCTCATTGCAGAGACATTGTGCTAAGTGGGACCCGCATACATCCTACACACAGGAGGTTTGGGATTGTGGCCATCAGCTGTAATTCTCTGATGTACTAATTGTAAGCAGATGTTCACCCTTATATGGTACCCAAGTGGCCATATCTTGTAGCCACTTAAGGAAATAGGGAGGGAGAGAAATTTGAAATTAACTGAAAAAATAAAATAAAATGAAATAATTATTAATCATGTAAATGATATTCAAACATCAGTTTATTTGGGTACTTGGTTTGGTCATTCCTGTCACTTTGATATTTTGGTTGTTATCATCATCAAGCATTTATATAGCGCCAGCAATGTACCTGGCACTTTGCATAGTAACTAAATAGACACGGTCCCTGCCCTAGGGCTTACAGTCTGAGAGACCGGGGGGGGGGGGGGGGGGGGG
>QEPC01009250.1:8262989-8277154 GCA_003113815.1 Sphenodon punctatus
CCAGATATGCTACTAGAAATCCTGAATTGTAGATGCCGGGGACTAAACTTGGTACCTTATACAAGCAATTAAGCCTGCATTCTACCACCTGAGCCATGGCCCACCCCTTGAAGTCTTTTTAAAAAATTCTCCAGTTGCTTTGAGGGGAAACACTGCTGGTTCCCCTTAGTGTGTCCTTTCCTTCTTTTTTATGTTCTCTTTTTTAACTGTTTAAAATGGGTTTAGGTTATTTTACTGGCTCTTTTATTGTGTTGTATTGTATTTTGTAATGTGCCCTGAACACTAGTGGCGGGGGTGGGGGGGTGTCTTTATCATTAAAATTACTCTTATTCTTACCACTATGACTGTACCATGACTAGAACTGAAGGGAAATTTAATTCCAAAGCAAAATTTTGACTAAGGACCCATTCCAAGATGCACATATGCTCCAAACCTACCAAGTGCATTCACAACCTATGCATGCCATACACGCTGTTTTTACATGAGACGTGCCCACTCGGGTCCACCCATCCGCCATGCATCCAGATGCCCGTCTGAAGGGGGGGGCACACTCCTATGACCCAAGCACCACCCACTCATGCCCACACATGGAAAACTGGGGGACAATCCGGTATGTTGATGCAGGGGCAGACCAAGCTGTGTTGGGGTAAGGGCGCATGTCCATTGCATAGCCATCCATGGCCCATTTTATCCCCTCCCCTTACAGCGTACATGGATCTCCCCCCTCCCCCTCGCCAGCCGTGTCCATTTAAAAATGTCCACACACAGTGTGTGCATGTTTTGCACTTGGTATGTGCACAACCTGCATATTTTGTGTGCACTTTGTGTGTGCGGTCAACTGCATGTATGCACTTGGTGTGTGCATGTAGCATGGATCGGCCCCACAACGTGTAATTTTGAAGAACCAAAATAATATACCATCTATTGGCCCAACTTCTGTTGGTAAGAGCTCACAAGCATTCCTGTTATTTAGAGCTCTTCTCTTCAGGCATCTTAAAGTAAGAACTGTGTGGGCTCTCTTCTGAAAGCTCACATACTCCTACAAACAGAAGCTAGTCCAATAAAACATGTCACCAGAACTACATTGTCTCCATCTCTCGCTTTTAGAACTAATACAGAAACTATACCAGGGTGGGGAACTTCTGCCCGTCCACAGGTTGCACAGAATTTTGTTTCTTGCCTTAGGCAGGAAACTGCGAGTTGTACCATCAAGTGCCGGGCACTCGCACAAATTATGAGTTTCTGGCTGAGGGTGGTCCTTTTTCCCCTTGAGGATGACTCCCTCCTGGCTCAATCCGTGAGGGCAGGGCTTCATAGGAAGTGGGCTGATCAGGTTGAAACTGAAGTCCAACTACTGGGATTCTCTAAAATAGCTCTTGGGCATCTGGGATATAAGGGAGCATTATCCCTCATTAAAAGAAGATTGACAGATCAGGAGATGCAGGATGAGGCTGCCTTGCTAACATGCCAGAGAGTAGCGCCAGATTACCCACTGGCTAGCCAGTCCAATATGGGAGTTAGTTATTTATTCAACTGGCAGAACCATAAACAGCGACGGATCTTCACACTCTTTCGCTGTAATGTATATCCATCGGCCCTGGTGGAGGGACGATATAGAGGCATTCCCAGAGCTGAGAGGCTATGCCAGTTGTGTAAAGGGTTAGAGATTGATACTGCTAGCCACGTCCTTCTGCGTTGCCTGGCCTTGGATGGCCTTAGGCATCTAATAATGGGTAAATACATTGGTAGGGATGCAGACTCTGGGCGAATGGTAAGGAAGCTGCTGCACTGTGCAGATACCCATATGTCAAGAGCAGTTTCAAAGTTCTGTCTCCTCTTTGCACGCTTAAGGGAAGTTCGACTGGGACAGAAGGATGTTTGATCGGACTAACTGGTATTCAATACATAATATACAGTGTAGGGCCGGTTTCAGTCTGTCCCTCGTTTGTGGCATTTGTCTCGGTTATATAGGTATACCCAGCTTTTTTTGATGCATTGTATTTGATGTACTTATGTTTTATTATGTTTTATTTTGTATATATATATTTTATTTGTATGTTACGGCAATGACCTTTCGGTCAGCCGTATAAACCAACTACTTTGACTTTGAGAATTTTGTTTAAGAACTCCACAAGCAGGAGCACTCTGAGGTGGGGAACCATGTGTGCTCTAGAAAGAGAAAAGGTGGTGCATTGGGAGCGTGCGGCAAAGGACAGAGTGCATGCTGGAAAAGCGGTACAGAGAAGGTGGGAGCATACCATGAACCGTTTCCCCCCCATCCTCCAGAAACACTCTGCAGGGGGTATGAGCACATCGAGCCTATTGAAAACACTATCTCCACCCTCCAGGAGCACAATGCAAAGGGTCAGAGGCATGCGTGCTGGGAGCACTTTGCAGGAGGTGGGATGCAGGCTAGAAATGCCCCATTGGAGACATGGAGTGTCCCGGAAGCACTCTGCCCCCACCCTCCAGGAGCGGAAGGAAGAAGAACACCAGGAGCTCTTTCCCCTCACTCTCCAGGGATACTGGAAAAGACAGCTGGAATGCTCTGCAAAGCGTGGTGACCGCAACCACAGTAAGGGCCAGATAACACCCAGCTGATTTATCATTTTCATCCAACCCAGACCCTTCTTTCTCATTGCTGTCCCAGTGTTTGGCCACTGTGGGTGATTGGAGGAGGTTGAGCCAATTGAAGCTCAATCCGGATAAGACAGAGGGGATGCTAGTAGGCGGGGCCGGTGATCTGAGTGAGGAAGTTTCCCCTGTTATCGGGGGTATCTGTCCTCCATTGGCTCCATAAATAAATGAACGTAGGATGCCTTTAAGGAGGAGGGAGGAGAAAGTGCAATGGGTCAGATGGAAAGGGGGTGCAGGACAAAAACGGACCATAGGCTGAAGGTTCTCCACTCCTGACCACCACCCTCGCTACACTACAGTGGGTGAACTTGTTGCATATGGGCCCATGCTTGGGCCTTTCAAGGCCTAGGCTAGATTAGCATGAGCCACAGTCTTACTGGGCCAGCAAAGCAGAGCAAGTCCTTCATAATGGATGCAGCAAAAAGGAAACAACTTTTCCACAGCACCTCTTCTTTACCTAAGCGGTGCTGGGAATGTTTTCTATCAATGGAATGTCAGGTGTCAACAACAGATGTGGCAATATTGTCTGGAAAGCAGTAACCTTGTTTGTGACCCAGGGTCCTCTATCTCAGTATTGTTTTGGAAGCAGTAATGTTGTTTGGGATCCAGGGTTATCATGACCTTATCTGGGCTACCATGTTTTGAGACCACAACCTTCACATTCTTAGCTAATCAAATGATGTCAATTGTGTTATGAGAATAGGTGTGAAAAGTCAAAACAAGTAGTGATAATCAATGATGAAAAGCAGAAAAACATCTGGAACCCTGCCGTGAAGAAACCACCTGGGCTGGAAACCGAACCAAGTGCCTTGTCTGAAAGCACCTTCGTCAATGGTATAAAAACAGGGAGGGCATTTGGCTCAGAGCACATTTTGACATGTCGTTCCGGCAGAGCACTCTGATGGTTTGATCAACTTCGGAGACCCCGTCCACACCCAACCTGTACACAGCCAGCCGGTAACTTCTCTCAGCTGCCAATCAAGCATTATTGTGTCTCACTAAGCAATATATCGATCAAAAGGTGCCCTAGTTTGGAACTATCTGATGGTTTCACATATTTTATTTGGGTCCTTAACAATCTAAAGTATCTAGGTAGAACATCTTTTTAAAAAGAGAGAGAAATGTTTTTGCCAAAACATTTTGGCAAGTATTTGCCTAAATGAAACATTTGGGTCCTTCTACCTCTACAACAAAGAAAACATTTTGTCAGCATTTTCAGTATGCAATCAACACTTACACAAATCTCTTGTACACTTGGAAGAATGAGGCTCACGCCCCATGTCTCATATTACAGAAGCTTTATTTATTTATTTATAAACAAATTTAATACCGTGCCCTGCCTGCACAGCAGCTCGGGGAGGCTTATGATCACATCAAAACATTTTAAAAATGCATAAAACAATTAAATACAAGGAGGATTAAAAGTGAAAAAAAATAATCCCATCCCCCATTCCCCACCTAACCCACACACCCCATTCTACCCATCTTCCCCACCAAATGCGAGACGGAACAGCCACGTCTTACAACTATGTCAAAAAGACGGGAGATCGGAGACTAACCGGGCCTCCACTGGAAGGGAGTTCTGCAGCCACAGAGAACGCCCTCACCATTGTGCCCCCCTCCCCCCCGGAAGACTCAGGGGACCTTGAGGAGGGCACCCCCCCGATGACAGCAGGGGTTGATCAAGAGTCCCTCCCCAATCTAGAAGCTGTGCCTCCCTGCCCTCTTTGTCCAGATGACTTTGAGCTCCATGACCACAGCTGTTATGGTTTGGCTTGGCTAGTAATGCTATCCTGAACAAACAAATCACTTTGTTGAATTCAAGACTTATTCAGATGCTTATTGTCTTTATCAACACTGGGACTGATTCAGTACTTGCGCATGTATCATGCTCCTCTACCAAGTTCAGGGCCCCATTTATGGGAACAGTCTATACATTCATCCCCCTCCCCCCTCTAAAAGTTGCAAACATAAAGCCACAACGCTATACGGTTCTGCGTATCGTGCCGGTTTCCTTTGCTTGGTGGGTTTTGTTTTATTGAGAAAACAATAAGCATAAATGTTTATTTGGGCCATCAACATGTGAAGCTCGATTTTACAGAGTGCAATGTTTTAAAAATTAATGATGAGCCACAAATAGCAACCAAATAACTCTCTTTATGTACCTTCACATTAAGCAGCCCCTGCATTCACCATGTGTTTTAAAATTGGGTTCCATTTGTCACCTAACTAGGTATCTCCCATTATTCTTTTTATTCAGCTCATCGCTTTGTTCACTCTGTCCTTTCAAAATTAGCTTGTCTAATCAGAAATCATTTCTTCTCATAGCTCATTACCCACAGACATGGAGAAAGCTTGTTTACCGAGAAGGTAATTGGATTAAAATATTGAAAAGAAAGAAATATGAACGTAATGATTTTTTTTTTTAAAGAAAGAAATACAAGCAGCGTGAAAACCAACAAAACCAAAACAAATTAAAAACCTTAATGAATGAAAGCACTATAAATAGAACACAATATCGTAATGAATCGTTCATCATTGTGTGCTTACCTAGGTCTTGTTATTCAGTTGCAAGCAGCCAAATATCTAAGTAAAGAAAGGAAAAAAAGAAGAGATTTATGTGTCTACCAACCAATAGCCAAGTAAGTTATAGATCCTGGGTGTGATCCCAAACCCCTGCATGCACAACGTTTTCATGGGAATGTGCATGGACACACACGCACCATAGTCCCCGTTGCGGGCTGGCCCGTGAGGGTGTCCATAGCTGTAGATGGACAACAGAGACATCCATCAATGGTGGAATACGCCAAAGGCAGAGCAATAAAAATTGAACTAACACCTCCAGTGCTACATCTGTTATCCAGTCTCACGCTCAACTACCAGCTCCTCAAGTTAAGACGACTAAGGGTAATTTCTGATGTGACAAAAATGCCTTTCACCACAGTGAACCCCAGTGGATTCCCTGTGGTGGTGGCGTTTCCGTGAACATCAGTTTGGTCCCGGGCCAGAGGTTCACCATGGTGAACCTCTGGCTGGGATCAAGCTTGAACATGGTTCTCGACCTCCAGCTGGCCAGAGGTTGAGAACCGTGGTTAGAGGGGCCACGATCCTGGATGGGCCAAAAGTTACGTTTGGCCCATTCCGGATTGTGGCCCCGACCTCATTGGCCACTGCGCCCGCTCATCTCCCCGAGGGCGGTCGGTCAGGGGAGTGTGGTGGTGGGGTGGGGCTGTGCGGCCGCATGTCACACCACGCAGCCCCTCCCCCTCCCCGATCTCTGTTAGTTGTCAGGCCGGCACATCTCAAGGACGGACGGCCTGAACGCGGACCAGGATCTGAGACGGATACCGGTCAGGGGTCCAGCATGGCAGGTCTCTGGGTCCATCACGTCTGAAATTACCCTAAGGTGAAGTTTCATAACTTGTTTTCTTGAATCAGAGTTGGAAAAAGACATTGGGGTCATCTAGTCCAAACCCATGATTGGATGCAAGAAGTCCGTAGCTACAAAATCCCCAATAGTTGTCCAGCCTCTTTGAAAGCCTCCAGTAATGAAGAGCCTACAACTTCCCTATACAGCTGATTCCATTGTCAAACAGCTCTTACTGCTAAGACGTTTTTCTTAATATTTAACCGAAATCTAACTTTCTGTAATTTGACCCCATTATTTCTACTCCTGCCCTCCGTAGCAGTGAAGAACACTTACTTGCCAACTTCTTTGTGGTAGTTCTATAGATATCTGAAGACTGATATTACGCCTCCCCATAATCTTTGCTTCACTAAGCTAATTATTCACAGTTCCTTCATCCCTTCCTCATAAGACTTGCTTTTCAGACCCATGATCACCTTTGCTCCCCTCCTTTGAACCTTCTCCAATTTGTCATTGTCCTTCTTTAATTTAAACGAGGCACCCAAAATGGGACACAATACTCTGGATGAGGTCTGACCAGTGCTGAACAGACTGGTATTATTATTTCCATCAACTTGGAATGCAGCCTAAAATTGCATTAGCCTTTTTTGCTGCCACATCACGTTGCTGACTAGGGCTGTAGCGGAATATCGCAGCGGTAGCTATTTCCGGCGGAAACAGTGTTTCCGCAATTAGTGGAATGGCATGGCAGAGGCTTTCATTCCGCGGTTTCATTCCGCGGTTCCGCTTATTTAATTCCGCAACTTAGTGGAATCGTGGAAACATGACATTTTCGCTATTTCTGCAATTCCGCCAGCGCCCAAAAATAGCGGAATAGCGGCTTTCCACGATTTCCGCAATTTTCCCGCAATTTTTCCGCAATTCACAGAATTCCGGCGGAATTAGCGGAATATCCACAGAAAAGTCGCGGTGTGGCGCGGGCAGTTCCAAAATGGTGGAACGGAATCGCGGCGCGGTAAAAGCTGCTGCCGCATCAGCCCGATTGCTAACTCATGTTCAGTTTGTGATCAACCGCAATCCCTAGATCCTTTTTTCATGTGCTGCTGCCAAGCCCGGTATCTCCCATCTAATATTTGTACAATTGATTTTTCTTTCTAAATGCAGAACTTTACGTTTCTCTCACTTGAATTTCATTTTGTTAATTTCAGCCTAGATTCCCAAGCTACCAAGATTTTTTTTTAAAAAAATAATAATTCTATCTTCTAAGGTGTTACCTCCCCTTCCACTTTTGGATCATCTGCAAGCTTGGTAAGTATTCCCTCCACTCCTTCACTGAAGTTAATAAAGATTTTGAATAGCACTGAATCCAGGACAGAGCCATATACAGGACTGGATACCTCCCTCCAGTTTGATGTCAAGACATTGGGGTCAATCCCAAGTGCCACGGATCCCGCTGCCCCCTGTCCGCCCCCTATGCCCCTCCACACAGCACTATGTGCTGGCAATGGCCGTGCACACGGTTTCCGTACATGTGTGCATGAACGCGACTATGCGCAAGATCTGTGGGGCTTGGGATCGGCCCCACTGATAACTTATTGAGTAATGTTCTTCAACCAGCTGTGAATCCACCCTGTTGTAGTATCTTCTAGCCTATACTTTGCAAGCTTGTCAATGACACTTGTTCAAAAAAGCCATTCTGATTTCCCAGAAAAGTTCTGTGAAATCAGAATGGCTTGTTGGAATTCTGGCCAGCCATTTTGTGGATGTACAGAATGACAACCTTCATTTTGCACATTTGGAAAAGGCCACCCCCACACACCCCCATTCAGTCTAATAGGAACTACAACCAGTTTGAGTTCCCATCAGAACCCCCCACCCCGAACCCTGCCTATTTATGATGGGAATCAGAGCCAGCTGGAAATTCTAGTTTCACCCTTAGTTATCAAAGAAGGTCTTATCCACTAAATTAGTTACTCTATCTTGTGAGGTGTCTAGTGCTCCCTGCTTCTTGTTTTAACAGATATAGTAGAATAATAGTCTTTGATTATTATTTGACACTTCAATTTGCACAACATTTGCAGCCAGAATCAGGAAATGGAGAGATGTACGTGAAACAGGCCAGTGTCCCTGTGGGCCCTTTAAGAACTAGAGAGTGGAGAGCTTGGTCACACTCACACTGGACCATAAGAGCAGCCAGAAGCCAGAGTGGAGACAGTCTGCACCTGGCTGCAGTGGAGAGAGGAGCTCCTGAGAATCACTGTCCAGTGCTGAAACCCTGATGAAGAGGGATAAGCAAGAACTGCCAAGAGTGGAGTGACCACCTAAGGACTGGCAGCTGTAATTGTCAGCCAGAGGATTCCTGCCTTGCTTGCAGAGAAATTGGGGCTTGGCAATGTATCTCTTATTATTTATTTATTTAATTCCATTTATATGCCGCCCACTATGCCTACGGTATCTTTGGGTTGCTTCCAACATAAAATAAACAATCACAATATAAAAATCCACACAGATATTTAAAACAATTTTAAAATACCCCCATACAAAAATTTACCCCACCCTCCCCTCCCCGCCTCCGAAGGCCTGGGAGAACGACCATGTCTTGCAGGACCGATGGAAGGCCAGCAGACTCGGAGCCAGTCATGCTTCCTCTGGGAGGGAGTTCCACAGCCGGGGCCCAGCCACCGAGAATGCCCTCTCCATTGTAGCCCCCCGCTTTACGTGGGGGACCTCCAAGAAGGCATTCCTGGTGGACCGGAGAGTCCGTCCCGAATCACGGAGGGTGAGGCGGTCCCTGAGGTATCCATGTCCAAGACTGTACAGGGCCTTATAGATCAATGTCAACACCTCGAACCTGGCTCGGCACATTACAGGCAGCCAGTGCAGTGCACGGAGCACTGGTGTTATGTGCTCTCATCAGCCCGTCCCTGTTAGGAAATGGGCCACTGCATTCTGCACTAGCTGCAATCTCCGGGCCAGCATCAAGGGAAGCCCCACATAGAGCGCGTTACTGTAGTTCAGACTTGAGGTGATGAAAGCATGGATCAAAGTGGCCAGGGCGGGTCTGGAGATATACGGGCGCAGCCTCCACACCAGATACAGCTGGCAGAAAGCCGCCTTCACCACCATATCCACCTGCTGATCTAGACGGAGACCCGGGTCCAATAATACCCGCAGACTCCGAACCTGCTGAGCCATGGAGGGGCGAACCCCCTCCACAAGAGGGCACACCACCTCCCCGCCCAGCCCACCACCATCACCTCCATCTTATCGGGATTGAGCTTCAGCCTGCTCTGCCATAGCCAACTCACTACGGCCTCCAAATACTGAGATAGCATGGAGACAGCAGGGTCTGGGTCAGCTGAAAAAGAGAGGTAAAGCTGAGTATCATCAGCGTATTGGTGGCAACACACACCAAACCCTTTCACGATCTCCCCCAAGGGCTGCATATATATATTAAATAATAAAGGAGACAAGATTGAACCTTGCAGAACGCCACAGTCCAGGGCCTGGGGGCTAGGTGTTTCTGCTGGGTCCTCCCTGAGAAGAATGACTGGAACCAACCAAGGGTGGTCCCATCCAGACCCTCCAGGTCACGCAACTGTCTCAACAGCAGCCCATGGTCCACTCTATCAAACATGGCCAAGAGATCTAGCAGGACCAGTAATGTCGAACGTCCTGCATCCATCTCCCGGCAGAGATAATCTACCAAGGCCACCAACGCTGTCTCTGTACCATGGCCGGGCCAAAACCCTGATTGAAAGGGGTCGAGAAAACCGATGCTATCCAGGTGAGCCTGGAGCTGCAGGGCCACTTCCCGTTCAATAACCTTCCCTAAAATGGAAGGTTAGAGACGGGTCGGTCACTGGCGAATGCGTCCACATCCAAAGATGGGTTCTTCAACAGGGGGCACACCACCGCCTCCTTGAGACCGGGGGGCAAACTCCCCTGCCGAAAGGACGTGTTGATAATCCCTGCCAGCACCGACCCAGTATCTCCCTGGAGGCTTTCACCAACCAGGACGGGCAAGGATCTAATTCAAAACTAGTGGCCCTCACTGACCCCAGAATCTCCACAGCATCGGCTGACATCACTTCCTGAAACTCATCCCAGAAAGATGGACCAGACGGTGCTTCCATCATCTCATGCTCTATTCCTACTGTCTCTAATCTAGTGTTGAAGTTGCTCTGGATCCGAGCGATCTTGTCTGCAAAGTAGATGGCAAACTCCTCACAGTGGGCCTGGGACAAGTCCTCGTCCAGGCGGAGGGAGGCCGGACTGACCAGCCCCCGCAGCCCCCGGAACAGCTCCACTGGACGCGACTTTGCAGACGCTAAGAGGGTGGCAAAGAATTCTCTCTGCCACCCTCACAGCCTCAACGTAGGACCGCAAATGAGCCCTGCGGGGAAGTCGGTCGGATTCAGAGCAAGTCCAATACCAGCGTCGCTCTAGTCGCCTGTCTTCCTGCTTCATACCTCGCAGCCCCTCAGTAAACCAATGGGCCTGTGATGTCAAGACAGGGGCAGGGGACGTCTCAGAGCCACCCTGTCAATGGCCTCCCCAAGCAAGATGTTCCAAGCCTGGACGAGTTCATCCACAGAGTGGCTGGCAGAGTCCAGGGTTAACTCCCCCAGGGCCTCCTGGAACCATTGAGGTTCCATCAGCCTCCAAGCGCAGACCATCCTAATTGGTACCTTCCCATTCTGGGAGTGACATAGTAAGAGACTGGTCATAAGGAGGTAATGATCCGTCCACGACAAGGGCATCTTGATGTGCTATGGTGGAGATTTGTATTTAAAAGGCCCATGTAAAGAGAACACTGAATAAAGACTGAATAAGCCAGTTCCCTATGAGAGACTGCAATATTGGGCCATAATCCAAGATTTACCCCAGGCAAGCTTGACCCTGCTAAAGTCTGAAAACGAAATGGGTTTTATTATTATTATTATTATTATTTTTAAAAAAAGTTTTCTGAACCTTGAAATTCAACAAAAAGTTAGGGTTAAAAAAATACCAAAGATGCAAAATTATCCCCAATATTATAACTGATTATTAACCTGAGTAAGCTTTTTAAAAGTGTTTTGAAATTCTCTGTGTTAACAGGGTACATAGCTTACCGACTTGAAGGGTTTGTAATTTATTTCTTAGAATCAACTGAATCAAAAAAATTTAAAGTACATTATTCCCTTTGATGCTTTTAGTTCGATTTGTATATGGAAACCTGACTTTGTAACAAATTCAATGCTGTCGAGTTTACACCTTCTAGACATTCTCTCCTTTTGTACCATGTATGGCTCAGCTTCCATTTCACTTATGAAACAACGGAGTGGATTATTCTTTTTCTCCAAAAGTGAAATGGAAGATAACATTCATGTAAAAAGCCAAGCTTCTTCCTGGGCAGATAATAAAGACAGCAGTGACTCATTTGATGTAGCTTAGTAGACATGAGCTGGCTTCTTCTGCTGTGATGTCTGCTAGCCACTACTATTGGTTCATCAAGGGATGAACAAGAAGTGACATTTTATAATGTTGTAATCATTCTGCACCTCATTTACCATACATCTTTGATTAAAAGCCACCCTAAAATAGTGGGTTGAGACAATCGTAACATTGAGACCGATCCTACAGTCTTGCATGATGCACGTGGATGGCACGCAGGTTGTGTGCATGGTTGCTGCATTCATTATATGGTGATCATGCATGAGGCTGTGTGCACATTGCAGGCACACACTTTTCCACAGTGAACAAGGTTTAGGATTGGTATCCATGCCACCCCACATTAATTGCCACAACATTTTTTATAAAGAATTACTGCATAAGATATTCATTCAGTCCCAGAACAATTTTATTCCCCATTTCCCCCTTTGTAAATTAGAATAAAACCCACAATTACTGTAGGTTGCATAAGTTAAGGCATTCCAACAAAAAGCCATGCAGTATAATGCCAGAAAATGATAGCAACTAGGGCTGAAATGGTTAACCATGTAGTAACTGTCAGATCTGCAGTAACTAGTCATCACTGGAAATGATTACTTACTGAGCAGGGTCTTCCAAAACAGTGCCCCCCAAAAGGGGCCCCTTGGCCAGCCTTGGCTCTTTCTCGCAAAGGCAGTGACACTGGTGCCACCCCGGCTCCCAGCGAGTCCCTACCGTCTGGAATGGCAGCAACCCCACTAGGAAGGAAGTTCTAAGTGTGGGTGTGTGAAAATTCCCTATTGGTTTGCAAGTCACGTGCAAAGGGCCCCCTTAGAATCCAGTGCCTGGCTCAACTAAGCCCCCTCACTCCGTAGTAGCTCTCTCTCTGCCGGTATTTTTTATTTGTTTCTTTGGTTGGTTGGTTGAGGTTTTTTTTTTAAGTTGCACCCTTCCGCAAAGGCTCAGGGCAGCTTAAAAACAAGAAATATATAAACTTACATAAAATGTACAAACGTAAACACTGAAAAAAAATATATAAACTCCATTAAAACCTCTCCCATATTACTATCCTTGCCTGATAAAAGCCCAGCCAAATAGGTCTTATGTTTCCTGTCGGTCTGAAGTGAGAGCAGGGGCTCTTGTTCCATTAGGAAATACCAACTTTTGTGGAGCAAGGAGGAAAGATACTGGCATTTTCATCATTTTCCATGATTTTCTATTATTTTCCACCATTTTGGCAATTTTCTGTAGTTTCCAGTAATTTCTGGTAACTTTCACTGTATTTTCAGTATTACTGATAATACTGGAATTTACCAAAAACCCTGATAATACCAAAAATTATTAGAAATTACCAAAATGCTAGATAATAGTGGAAAACAACAAAAAAAAGTCTAAAACGTCAGTAGATTTCCTCCCTGCGCAAATGAAGGTGAACTCGCAGAGATTTTTCGTTTCAGCTCTAGTTGCTTGAGGAAAATGCTCAGGTTTAGGTTTTGGCAAATCTCCAAAATAAGGAGTTCCAAAGCTGGAGAGAAGCCATCAGGAATACTTCTCTGCAAGGATAAGGGATGGGTGAACAGATCACGGTTCGGGTTCGGCCTTTTGGTTCGTTCACCATATTTGGATTCGGCCGTTCGGTTCGGTCTTGTTTGGTTCGGCCATTCGGAAAAAGGCTCTCTGTGCGAGGAATGATGGCCCCAGACCCATGATGGTGCGTCCTGGGACTAGAGTGGCAGCTTCTGGATATTGGCCATAGCCCCCACGCCTGTAACTTGGCCCCAGAACCCTGATTGTGGGTTCTGGGGCTGGAGTGGCTGTTTCTTGATGTGGTGGAATGACAGGCCTCTGTGCGAGGAATGATCACCCCAGACCCATAACTGTGGGTCCTGGGGCTAGAGTGGAAGCTTCTAGATACATATTGGCCACAGCCCTCCCTGCCTCTAACTTGGCCCCAGAACCCTGATTGTGGGTCCTGGGGCTGGAGTGGCTGTTTCTTGATGCAGTGGAATGACATGCCTCCGTGCGAAGAATGATGGCCCCCGACCCATGACTGGGGGTTCTGGGGCTAGAGTGGCAGCTTCTAGGTATTGGCCTGAGCCCCCCACCCCCTTCCTGCAACTTGGCCCCAGAACCTTGACGGTGAGTTCTGGGGCTGGAGTGGCTGTTTCTTGATGCTTTGGAAAATTGGCTCTCTGTGTGAGGAATGATGGTCCCAGACCCATGACGGTGGGTCCTGGGGCCAGAGTGGCAGATTCTAGTTACATATTGGCCACAGTCCTCCCTGCCAGTAACTTGGCCCCAGAACCCTGATGACGGGTCCTGGGGCTGGAGTGGCTGTTCCTTGATGCGGTGGAAAGACATCACCTCCATGAGAGGAATGACGGCCACAGGCCCATGACGCTGGGTCCTGGGGCTAGAGTGGCAGCTTGTACGTATTGGCCACAGCCCTCCCTGCCTGTAACTTGGCCCCAGAACCCTGACCGTGGGTCCTGGGGATGGAGTAGCTGTTCCTTGGTGCTTTGGAAAATTAAATCTCTGTGAGGAATGATGGCCCTCGACACATGACGCTGGGTCCTGGGGCTAGATTGGCAGGTTCTAGGTGTTGGCCACAGCCTTCCCTGCCTGTAACTTGGCTCCAGAACACTGGCGGTGGGTCCTGGGGCTGGAGTGGCTGTTTCTTGATGCAGTTGAAGGAATCTCTCGGTGCAAGGAATGATGACCCTAGACACATGACGGTGGATCCTGGGGC
>QEPC01009250.1:8311766-8343517 GCA_003113815.1 Sphenodon punctatus
CCTTTACAACCTGGCTCCCCCTTACCTCTCCACCCTAGTCTCTTTACACACTCCTGCATGCACTCTCCACTCCTCTTCTGCCCCCTCCCTCATCTCCCCTGCTCCCCTAACCACCTTCGTCCTTTCTCCCTTGCTGCCCCCCATGCCTGGAACTCCCTCCCTGCCTACATCCACCTTGCCCCCTCTCTCCACACCTTCAAATCCCTTCTCAAAACCCACCTCTTCCTCAACACCTTTCCCAATGCCTGTTAGAACTTTCCTTTCAATATTTACTGTCTGCCCTCCCCACAGACTCTTGCCTAACCGCAACCAAGCCAAGTACGTGCACCTGAGACTTTGCATCCACTTGAATGTTATTTATCCCTTGTCTCTCCCTATGTCCCCTCTCCTTGTCTCCCCCTCTGTGTCTATTAGATTATAAGCCGTAGGCAGGGACCACGTCTATCTTATTGTTGTGTAAAGCACCAGGTGCACAGCTGGCGCTATACAAATGCTTAAAATAAAATAAATAAATAAATAAATAAATAAATAAATAATAATAATAATAATAATAATAATAATTGATTAGATTATAGTTTTCCTTTCCCTTTTCCCCTGTCTCCCTTAGATTTAGATAAATATTAGTTAGGCACAGGAATCAATGATGATACTGATACCAAATATAAAATCTTTGTTTGAAATGGTACTGATATAAATAATGATAACAAATATTGATATCAATAACAAAACTATACCGATACCAAAAACGATATAAAAACGATACAAAAAATGATAAAAATGATGATAATGAAAATGAAAGTGAAAATGACATTGTCGTTAACAATAACGAAAATAATTTTGAGTAACGAAAATGAAAAATGAAAACAATATGGGGGCCTGGTGCACACCCCTAGACTCTAGAAGCAGAAATTTCAAGTCAATATTTTTTTAAATCACCCCGGGGTGGAGGGTGTAATGGATTTTGATAGACTCAGAGTCAAAATCAACTTAATGTGACAGGACTGATTTATTCATATCATAAACAAGAGATGAAGAAGTGGACTCATGTGTCTCCATTTTGAATTGAGTAAAAAAAAATGCAGGGGAGGGGGTAACAAAGGATGAGTTTCTCCAGAGAGATGAAAGCTCTTTCAGTGAAGAATACCTTTCAGCATAGATAGAAATCAGTCCTGACAAAGCAATTGTTAAAAAAAGAAGAAAAGAAAACATGATAGAAAGCTCTAGCCTTGAGAAGTTACAATACATCATATTAGAAGGTGAGTCAACATGTAATGTTTCAATTATAGGCTTCTCAAGGGTACACAGGTGCTGTAATAAGTAAGGTCACACTCGTTCCATCAGGAGTACCCCTGTTATTTCGGCAGTTGCAATGAATGGGAAACAATAATAGTTATGATTGTGAAAAGACCAAAGTTCGTAACGGATCGATCTAATGTTCTGAAAGGTAAATAGATAAAGATTGGTTATGTACTGCATGCCTGTAGTGTTTTATACTGGCTATTTTTGGTCAACTAGACAGGGGCCTTTCTAGACTCCCAAAGGTGACTAATGTACAAGATAATGGGGGTCAATTCCATGCCCCTCAGATCCCGTGCGTGCACACCTGCACAGGAACCTCACGCACCTCCACTGCAGGCACAGCGTGCCATGTGGGCGGGAGAGCCCACGGGATCCACGCGCCATGGGAACAGCCCAGACCACAGTCTGTTAAAAGCTCAAATCCTCTGGGTATTCTAGAATTTTAAGATTGTACAATTTAGGAGATCTTAGGATTTCATTTCATCTTTACATGAGAAAAAAAAAAAGAGTGGAAACTTTGGGTGATGAAATGCATTGTTCTCTGGTACATATGCTCACAGATGTCCTTTGGTATTGCTCTTCAGTGGTGAAAGAGCCAGTGGGAGCAATCCCAAACCCCCATGTGCACCACCATGCATGCACAAATCGCACGGCTTTGCGTGGTTTGCTGTGGGCCTTGTGCCAGGGGTTGTACGCAGCTTTCATGCTCGTATGCTGCATGTTCTGCATGCGCCAGTCCGCAGGACTAGTCCTGAAACATATAGCAGCGTCCCACAATTCTGTTGGAAACCTTCCATCCGTTGCTGTTTTCATAAGAACATAAGAAGTGCCATACTGGGTCAGACCAATGGTCCATCGAGCCCAGCATCCTGCCTCAGACAGTGGCCAGTCACGGGGGCCTGGGAGAAGCACACAACAAACAGGTCACCATGCTATCCATTCCCTGTGGGTCATCCCCAGGCTCCCGACAGTAAAGGGTTTTGTTCCCCAATCCTATCTGGCTAATAGCTGCTAATGGAACTATCTTCCAGAAACTTGTCCAAAACACTTTTAAACTCAGCTATACTGCTGGCCTTGACCACCTCCCCTGGCAGTAAATTCCACAACCTAATTGTACGCTGAGTGAAAGAATACTTTCTTTTGTCTGTTTTTACTCTGCCACCTGTGAAAATCAGTATGACACGACATCCCCATACTTGCTCTGAACTTGCTGCCGCTTTCTGCTATTGCCTGTCACTATTTCTCAGCAGCGAAGAAATAGTTGGAAACTGTCATAAGTCCCATAAAGTGTCGGACAAACTCGCAACTGTTAGAAATTGTCACTATTATGTTAAGTGCTGCAGAATACCTGTAACTGTCACAAAATGTTGGATGGTGCCGTAAATTGCTGGCAAATGCCATCGGAGCGGCAGCAGGACTGCTGAAGTGTCGACAGTAAATAGCGAAATGGCAAACAATGCTGTCATTTCAGGTCTACGCAGGGCTTGGGACCGGCCCCACCGGCATGGGGCACTTGAGTTGGTAAGGTAATGGGGAAGTTGATTTGTTAATGGATTTGTAAAGTGAGTTGGATTTATTTGGGAGATTGGAAAGGTGAATGAGTTCTGGGTACAGCCATAACACCCAGGTGAGAGGGGAGTATGAACTTGGGGAGTAGAGCTGCAACAGGTATCAGATTTATTACCTGCAAGTAATACATGCAATTTTGTGTAATGTGTTGGGTACCTGGTGGACTGCCCAGGTATCAATTGGGTACCCAATAAAGACATGTAGAGAGAGAAGCCTGTGCGGGGGGGTGGGTTAGACATTCCCCCGCACTACCTGAAGCGACATTGCTCCCATTCTGAGCAGCAGCCACCAAGAATAAGCGAAGGTTTGAAGATGCGGTGTTATAAAACCCTCTAGAGGTAAGGCGGTCTCAGTAAGGGAAAATAGCAAGAAATGGGATGGTAATTTGAAAAAAATCTGGTTGGAAACTCAAGGAACTCTAAAATTCGGTACTGGAAGATGGTATTCCAGGACCAGAAGTCAGAAAACAGGACATCGGGTAACTCACTAGACGCTAATAGGGTACCAATTAATACTGGAAGGTGATGGGTCAAGTCCTGCCAATTCAATGGTTTTACCCAACTTTTCCAGGTACTCATTTCAGCTCTACTAGAGGGTAAATTGAGGGTGCTCCCCCAGGTGAGAGAAGAGGGTTTGTGGGTGGTGGATAGGAACTTTCATGTGTTAGAGGCATGAGAGTAGGAGTGTGCAGGGCAGGAGGGGCTAGATTCTCGGGTTGGTTCAAATTTATAATTGTACTGAATTGTGTGATATGGGTGCGGAAGGTTACGGGAAGTGATATGAGAGGGTTTAGAGGTGGGAGGGGAGTGCTTTTTGTATTCTGATTTTTATCTCTTGTAAGCTTCCCTGAGTCCTTTTTTAGGAGAAGAGTGGCATAGAAGTTGAAAATAATGACACTTGACTATCACTCAAGGAAACGGGGACTCTTAATCCCAGCAGCTTGCCATGACTGTGGGCATCTTTCATAAACCTCCACGACCACTTTCTTTACAACCTCTGCATGTAACACAGTGATTCCCAGGAGTCACTATTAGTGTGACCCTATTTTGAGACTTGCATACAATCCTGCAACTCCAAAAGGCATACACAATATAATTCAATTGGTATCCTCCTAACCCCATATGCAGATGGTGGGATTCCTTTCAGGGTTCAAACTGGGACTAAAGTGAGTAGGGGCTGAAGTGTATTTGCCAAGAAAATTAACCAATTTATTTCTTTGAGACAATATCTGAATGTATTTGTTTTATCCATTTGGAATTGTATCCCACCCTTTCTGGAAGGTTTGGTTCAGTTAACCTAAAATATGACATACAAGATAGTCAGACAAGATTATACCAAAATAAAGCCAACACAAAATATAAATTGTGTAAGATTCCTATTAAAACAATTCCCTCAAAGCCACTAAAGTCCTGGCCAAATCAATAGGACTTGCAATTCACCTTTGTTGCCACGGCAAAATTTACTTCTTCATTTTTTGGTCAATTTGATCTCCATTATTTGGTACTTTTGTGACTTTCTACTGAATTTCATCATGTCGATGGTTCAATAATATTCACATTCAAAAAATACCTTGCCAAATGGTACCACTGAAGAACCAAAGTACTGAATAATGAATTGTCAAAATACTGAAGTAAATGAGATGCTGAAATACTGAGGTAACAAACAAAATACCAAGTGAAGAACCAAAACAAAGATTCAAAATAAACAATGAAAGCAAATACTGTTTCCATATGTGTTTTGCAAAAAAAAAAATGCAAATATACTCAATTTGTCAAATTCGATATTTAAACATTTGTTTCAAGTATAGTCCAAACCCATTATGGGAACCTCCAGTTTAGCCTTTTGGAAATGTCAGCTCCTAATGTCAAGAGTTTTCTGTGCGTTTACACTCTTCCTAGCATAACGATGTCCCAGTCTCAACTGAGACCTCTAAACTCTACTGTAATCCAATAATTAATAATGGTAATTAGGCCTGAAGTGAGAGCATGTGCTCTCGTTCCATCTGAAAATATTGACCTTTTGGGAGCAACTCAGGAAATCTACCAACATTTTTGAACTTTTTCATGATTTTCTGCTATTTTCCACTATTTCAATAATTTCTGGTAGTTTCCGGTAATTTCTGGCATTACCAATAATACTGGAAATTACAAAAAAATACCCAGATTCACCAAAATGGCAGGAAATAGTGTGTGTTGGTGGTGGTGGTGGTGATCACAAAAAATGTCAAAAATGCCAGTAGATTTTCTCCTTGCATGAATGAAGGCAAGAGTGGTTTCCATTGGAAATAGCACTCAGAGATTTTTTGTTTCAGCTTTATTGGCAATGAGCCCAGCTATGGATACTTTACAGAAAATGTAAAGACTAAGATTGCCCACTTTTTGGTCATTAGCTTTCAAGGTTGTTCACCTCAAATGTTCAAAAATCATGACTCACTTCCCGCCCCCCTAATGAACTCAGCTTAAAACTAACTTGATTATTCCAAGAAATCAATAAAAAATTAGGTTCATTTTCTTGTTCTTGAACTCTGCGGTTATGCAGTGGTTACACTTCCAAGCTCTTCTCCGCAACTATGTAGGCTAGAAACGTTATTTAAGATGAATATTCACACTCACATTTTATTGTCAATAAGTCTTGTGATTTTAGACTTTAAGAATTCCTGGAAATCATTAGGGATGTGCAAACAGAACCAAGTTCAGAAATTTGGTTTGGTTCGAAAATCGAGTTCGGTTTGAAAGTTCGGTTCGGTCGACCGAACTATTTGAGTTCGGTCGAATTCCGAACTTCCGAACCGAGTTCATACATTCAAAACTGGGATTTTTGGCCTTCCGATCTGGTTCGGATTTGACCGAACAATTTGGTCGAATTCGAGTTCGGTTCGAAAGTTCGGTTCAGTCGACCAAACTATTTGAGTTCAGTCCAAACTCCGAACCGCGTTCGCACATCCCTAGAAATCATGAGACATGATAAAACTGCAAGAGTTGGCAATGCTGAACTGGAAAACCTAACAGGACAACATTAAGCTGGAGGTAACGCTAGTTGGCCGAGGAACACATTAGTAGGAGGTTGTGGAGTAGGAATGGATACCAGGAAATGGATCACTCGGTTATAGTTTTGGGGGCTCTTCTCTCAAGGGCCTATCAGGGCCTCACTAGTTCTGACTCTTCAGCTCCCCCCACAGCTGAGCTGTTTACCAAATGGGAGTCAGTCCAACTGAGCCTCTTGTGAATATCTGAGGCTTTCTGCCTCCTCATTGGTCACTAGCACTCCCAGTTGACTATGGGTGAAAACAGACATGACGCTAAGTCCAGTTTAACACTGCTTTAACATTTCTTATGCATGTTGCAGGGCTGGATTGGTGCCCTATTTTTGTATGTGTGTTTTATTGGGTGTTCGCCACCTCGAGCTGCAGTGAGCAGAAGAGGCGGGATATAAATATTTTAATTAGTAAATAAATATAAATAAGTGCGTTTTCTCACCCAAAAGGGTGGGCACAGTTTATCTTCACAAGGGGTGAAAACAGACATGGCGTTAAGTCCGCTTTAACATTTCTTATGGATGTTGCACAGTTGCATTGGTGCCCTATTCAGCCCTGCAACATGCATAAGAAATGTGAAAGCAGTGTTAAGGTGGAGTTAGCGTTATGTCTGTTTTCACCCTATAACAACCTCACAGCCTCAGGTTCCTCAGAGCAGCTCAACACTTCCAGTGGCTCTCTATGTTCCTCCGAGTTCCTGTGTTTCTTCCCTGTGTTCCCTCCTTCAAACCGGTCTCTCTCTAGCCTCTCCCCCAGATTTGTGCCTGCCGATTCCTTGACTCGGTGACTTGACCCCCCGTGTCAGCTTCCGATCCCAGCTGGCTTACCCCTAGGAATGATGCTTACTCCTCAGATGGATCTCCTGGCTCGACTCCCGCATAAGCTTCAGACCCCAGCTGGTTTACCGGGTAAGCTTTACCCCTTGTTACAGTAGCTGCTCCTGTAACTGACCTCCCAGTTGGTGGGGCTGATCCCAAGCCCCATGGAGTGGTGCGTGCAGCACATGTGGCACGTGTGCGAGATTGTCACGGGGACTGTTGAGCGCCTACATGTGCCCACAGCAGCGCACATGGTATTTGAGACTGTGGCCATCGACCCCTGCACCAGCTCCAGACCCCAGCTTTTCAAGAACTGATTCTGCAAAGACTCAACTCTTCCGACCCCAGTCCTGCAAGCTGCCTGTGCCTCAGCTGCCCTAACAGTGTCTATTGGAGGCAGGATGCTTTGCTATATAGACCATATTGCTCTGACCCAGTATGCCACTTACGTTACTATATTCCTAAAGAAAAAAAATAGATTAAGTATCCATTTGGACTGGTTTTGGCAGACCTAGTCCTTCGCAAGGGCCAAGAGGATCAACTAGAAGACCTTTCCAGAATGATCTACAATTCTATTATTCTTCTGGGTATGGCTTAGAGTTGAAATAAATATTCATGGCAAATATTGTAGTTGTCATGTTAGTACTATTTGACTAGTTGCATACAAAGTACATGTGAATCACTATTTTCCCAGATTCATTTGGGTAGTCATTTCAACTTTAAAAGTGTGCATGTGTCTGTGTGTAAAGGTCCCTCATTTTGAAAATGCAGTTTACAAACAGTTATCTACCTGGGCAATTTGCAGATTCAAAATTTGCACCATCCTATACCTTGAAATATTTTGTTAAGTGCATGCATTTTTTCTCTTTTCTCCCCCACCCCTAAAGCAGGCAGCTAAAGAGAGACTGGCCCAAACTAAAGCTGGAGAGTGTCCTATGAATCCATCTAAGATAGGATTGGGAACCACTAGCTCATGCACCAAAACAATCCCTTTTTGAAAAGAAAATCCTGCTCAACAACTAAGGACAGAATTTGCATATTGCCCCTTAGTTAAAAAGCTGTTTGTCCAGATTCTGCGGCAGTACCACTTTTGCTGTGGGGGCTCCGGCAGGCTCCCTCACCGTGGTGTGCTCCCTGATTTTGATCATGCATGTGCAAAATGGATACCAGGGCAGTGATGTAATCTTTTGGCTGCCACCATTTTTGTTAAGGGCGGCAGCCATTTTACACATGTGCAATCCAGACCAAGGAGTGTACCACAGCAAGGGAGCCTGCTAGAGCTGCTCCTACAGCAGCCATGCTTCAATCAAGCTCTCCAAGGCCACTCCAGGATCCCAGGGAATGGGGGTGGGGTGGTTTGACCCACTGTTCCAGTGCTAGGGATGGCAGTACAAATCAGTTTCCCATTGACTTCAATGGAAAAATCCGAACCATAAATTGAAATCCTGATCTGTTTTTTAAAACATCTGAATTCTAATTAATCAAAATCTGAAAATCCATCCATACTCCCATCCCTGGTTTGATGTCCAATAAACTAATTAACAGTCTAGAGCAGTTGTGGGCAAAATTTCTTAATTCCCAGAGCCTCATCCATTTATCACAGTGGGGCCAAAGTTAGAGCTGAAATGAAAAATCTCTGCAAGTGACGTTTCCAACAGAAACAGCTTCCTCTTTCATTCATGTAAGGAGGAAATCTACAGGCATTTTTTACTTTTTCTGTGATTTTCCACTATTTTCTACCATTTCCGTAATTTCTGGTGGTATTGGTATTTTTTGGTAATTTTCCATATTAAAATTGGTAATACTGTAAATTACCAGAAATTACTGGAAAATGGTGGGAAAGCATGTGTACTGGTCGGACCAGAAGCACGGAAGTGGAAAATAGGACAAATGGCCAAAAGTGCTCCCAAAGGTTCGGTAATTCCCAGTGGAACAAGATCACCTGTTCTCGCTTCAGGCCTAGCCAAAGAGCCACAGTTTGCCCACTTCTGGTCTAGAGAGAGAATGGGGTTGATCTGTTGGTCCCAAAAGTAGGAGATGGCGTCAAAGTAGTTCAGATAATCCCTTTTATTGGACCATCTTCTGTTGATGATCTAGTCTGATCAGATTTGATTGTTGCCTGATAAAGAATTGTGTGTGTTAGTAAGCTTGAATCCACTCACCAATAGAAGTTGGTCCAATAAAAAGAGATCATCTGAACTACTTTGTTTCCAAAGTAACTAACAGTCATTCAGATACATGTAACTGGAATTGTTACTATGAAAGAAAATTTCCTGACTTTGGTGCCTTCAGTGCTGTATAAATGCTTTTCAGGAGAAGGCATCTCTCCCCACCCCCCTTTTTAATGTAATAAATTAGGTCACTATGATTTATAGCAGAAGATAATAGTGTTGTCTGATGCAGTTTCCTACACTCTTCCCATTGAGAACGCGTGTCTGGAATGTCATCTCTCTAACAGGATCCATTCATTCTGATTTTTATCAAAACCTTTCAGTATTTTATGACAGCTAATCACTACTGCATCGTGATTCTAAATGCAAAAATTAACATGATAGATTCGGTAAATCATTGATCTCTTTTTACACAATCTCCGAAATATTCTTTTATGCATAATTAAGCTAGATGTGCCTGATGTAACAACTGAACACTATTAGATCTGAAGTAGTAATATTTGTCTTCTCCAGAAGTGTCTGTTGAGGGGGGGGAGGGAGGGAGAGGAGAAACTGTGTTAAGCTTGCTAAAAATAAATAAATAAATCTAAATTTAGAGAGCCAACAGAAGGAGTCGTGTCTGACTCTATGGAGCTGTCACTAAGACTTTTGAAAAGAGACTAAAAAGTTGAATTTCGTTTGACGTATTCTAAATCATCGCTGATTTGTTGACACTCACACCGTTGCCTTCGTGGCGGTGGAGGAAAATTTTCAAAGCACTTGTCAAGGAGGCAGAAGGGCAGAGGAAACAAAGGAATAAATAATAATAATAATAAAAAAATCATATTCAATATTCCCAGCCACAAAATTGCTTTTTGCTGTTTTTTCGTCTGTTTCTTTAGCAATCTGCACACACTAACACCGTTTTCACTCTCCATAACCCAGAGACACACTTCCTGATGAAGTGCTAATTTCAATACAATGACACTAACTACAACGGATGTATTCAAGGCAGATTCATCACAAAACAGCGGGGATGACAAAAGCAGACGTAATAGCACCAAAAATATTCTGTTTGCTAATTGAATCTATAATGTAAGCATTGGCACTATTCCTTTTGTTGTTGTTGGTTTGGTTTGTTTAAAAAAATAACCTTGCTATCTTGATAAGGAAAACTAATGAGGTGGCCTTTCCATGGCTGGTCACATAATAGCCATGGTGACAAGGACCTCTATCAAGAAATAAAGCAGAAGATAAATGAGATTTTTCTAATAACCACTTCACCCATTGTTCACAAGTGTCATGCGACGCAGCCTCTATTTACCATGGAGATAGTAGAACCCAGACACGATTTTCTAAAGCAAGCCCAAATTGCAACATTGTGTTACTAACCAGCTATAAACCCTTTCTTTCTTAAAGAGTTTTTTTTTAAAAAAAATACAGTGCATTAGGAGCCTGAAGAACATTGCTTGTATTTTTCGATATGCTTCCAAGATCACCACAGCACCAGAGTTGTACACAGTATTTTAAACTAAAATGCCACTAAATCTTTCAATCAGTTAACCTGACATTTAAATAAACAGCAGCATGGGAGGAAAAGACACGGAACATGTTGATATTTCCTTCTAGACAGCATTTGGATAAACTTTCACTGATATATTATCCCTCATCTCGTCAAACGACAAAATGGAAAAGGTGCAGAGAAGGGCAACAAAACGGATCAAAGGACTGGAATGGATTCCGTACAAGGAGAGGCTTTTAATAAGATAGGGCTTTTCAGTTTGTGGGGGAGTTGACTAGGGGTGTCAAGGTCCACAAGGTCTTTGTGGACCTTGTTCCTGATGGGTACTCCATGCAGCATCAGTCAAGCCTTGGGGTGGGGGTGGGGTGTAGCCATTGTTTTTTGGGAGCTTGTTTTTAAACGAGCAAGGTGTTTGGGGGGTGGGGGAGTCTATGGCCGCTGAGTGGCACTGCCGCGGAGCACTCACTCAGGTGGAGGGCTGGGGGAGGTGAAGTGCCCTCTTGAAAACAAAATCTCCTTTCCTTGGCATAACAGGGTGCGGTCCAACCTGGGAGAAGTCTTGTCAGGACTAGACCCCCCCGAAAGTCAATTTCACAGGGAATTTGGCTCCAAGAGACATGTGTCTCTTTATTCCCAGTTCTCCCTCCACCATAGACCATTATACATACACTCACAGTCTCTGTGAACCAGGCAGTCTCAGCTGTTCTCTAGCAAGCCTGGCACGCTTGTCTAGGCTTCTGGCTCAGTTGCCTACACCCGGCAGCTCCAGCGGTCTACTTTGGCTGTTCCCAGCCACCAAGCCCTCTCAGCCCAGGCAATGGCCTCAGGTCAGCCTTGCTCTGGAGGCAGAGCTCTAACTAGCTCCTGCCTCTCCAGTGTTCTGCCTAGTACTGAGTCTCGCTCAGGCTTCTCAATCTGGGCTGGCTTCTGCCACTCCTAAGCACAGATAGCAGGCAGTCAAGTGTCCCTTACTCATTATAGCGCCTGTGCCTTGGGCAGTACCTTCAACCCTCTGGTGCTACCTCTCTTAAAGGGCCAGCCTCTCTGGTATGCTGCGCCGTACCACACTAGGGCCACTTTCAGACATGCCCCCCTCCGTGCATATTTGGACTGCGTGGGGGGGGGAGATGCACTGCCCAAATATGCGTGAGGATCGGCCGGTCTGAAAGCCCTCCCCCCGCAGCTTTGCTGGCAGAGACGCACAGGGATGCAGAGCTTGATTTCCTGCTCCGCATCCCTGCCGGCAAAGCCGTGAGTGGTGGTGGTGGTGGTGTCAAACCAGCCAATCCCCGCACATATTCAGGCTGCACATCCCCCTCTCCCGCCGCAGACCAAATATGTGTGGGGGGGCATATCTGAAAGTGGCTTAGAGCCCACTCTTCTGTCTATAGCCAGCAGTACATACTGCTGTTAACATGCACTGAAGTCTACAAGGAAAAAAATAAGGAACAATTAGAGATGAAACAAGTATCCACAAAAAAGGGTATGCCCACTGAATTTCCAGTACCTGAATAAATTTAAAAAATTGAGGTACGAATAGGTACCCGATTTCAACCCGATTCAGGTATTCATTGTCCTGGGATGTTGACTTCTGGTCCCAATTTTTAGACTTCCAGTCCTAAAACCAGTTGGTAACTGTGAAATCAAAAAATTGATACCAGAAATTATCAGTTTTCCAGGTATCCGGGTAGCCAATTGGCATTTGGGTAGCCCGTCAAATACGTGACATGGTACTTGAAAAAAGGGGTATTACCGGTGGTTGCCAAATAGGGTACACCATTTTAGACTTAACCTCCCAGCTCCACAATTCATAAAAGGATGGGGTGTCCGAACTCCCAAATATAATATTTAATTATTATTATTTTTTAAAGTGCTTTCTAAAGTAACTGTTGAAAATCCCATTAATTAAAGAATTGTCTAATATATATATATATATATATATATATATTTAAAAAATCACTTGAAGCTCATGGACTCCATGGTATCTTGTGGAAGTGAAATGTAAAGGCTAGCTGGGAATTGTGTAAAAAAAAGAAGAAAAAAAAGAGAAGAGTTTTGTTTTGTCAGAGCTGCATGGTAACGATTGTTCTAGTGATGCAAGAATGAACACAAAAGCTGTTCTTGCAGTTCAAACCCTAATGGAACTCTGGAGATCGGACTTTGGTTCCAAGGTCTAACATACTAAGGCTACAAAGACATGTAGCCTTACAAAGACACATGTACAAAGACACTTCTAAGTCAATGGAAGTGATAATTCCACTTATATTCAGCACTGGTCAGACCTTACCTCGAGTATTATCCTCATTTTAAAAAGGAGGTTGACAAACTGGAGTGGGTTCAGACAAACATAATAAAGAGCCCAGAAAGCAAGTCTTATGAGGAAAGGTTGGAAGAACTGGATATGTTTAGCCTAGAAAAGGGGGAGATTACGGGAAGAAAATTTAGCAGCCTCCAAGTATCTAAAAAGCCGCTGCAGTGAAGAGAGCAATGAACTGTTCCTACAGAGGTTAGGACTAAAAATAATGGGCTCAAGTTACTGGAAGGTCAATTTCAGTTCAATATCAGGAAATGTTTTGTATCACATTAAGAGTTGTGCCGTAACGGAACAAGTTGCCTAGGGAGGTTCATGTAATTCCTCCATCACTGGAGGTTTTCAAACAAAGACTGGACGGCCATCTATCAGGGATGTTGTCGCTGTAGTCATCCTGCATCCAAGTAGAGGGTTGGACTACATGAACCTTGAGGTCCGTGCCAACTCTATTGTAAATTGTTTCAGGATTCATGACTTCAATGGGGCATGGTCTGGGGACAACATTTTTAAGACAGATGAGTCACTCAGGGTGCTTTCAGAAGTGATGGCACCCACCGTCACCATGGACTTACCCAACTGAGTGTGTCCAACTGGCCCTGCCCCCATGCAGCAGCCCACCCCATCAGCTGATAGGCAGCTATGGCAGCCAATGATGGCTGCCAAGGTGCCCAGAACCACAGAGACTACAGACCAGGTCCAAGTAGAGCAGGATTTCAGATGTGAAAGCCTGCTTTACTCTGGGTCTGGCAGCTGGATCCCTACCATGGTCGTCGCAGCAGCTAGCCTGGACTGTAACTTGGGGTTTTTCCTGAGTCACAGCCTGACCATGGTTAGGGTACAGCTTGAGGAAACATCTGGCAGGTGTCTTTCAATGTGACGGTGGTCCTAGACTACACTACAGTGGATTAAACCATGCCACCGTCACATTTGAAAACACCTTCAATTTCTCTGTACCACACTGGTGCACATTCATAAAAAGGAGATAAGGACATAGGAACGCAAGAAGTGTCGTACTGAGTCAGACCAATGGTCTATCAAACCCAGCATTCCATCTCTGACCGTAGCCGATCTTGGTTGCTTTGGAAAAGTACTCAACAGGTCAGAATGGGGCAATCCATTCCCTGTTGTTCACTCCCAATGAGTGAAACCTTCCCCATCCACTAGGGTTGGTGAAATGATTAATATTTTGTGAAGTGGTCAGATAGGTCAATGAATGGATCCAGTAGGTAGGTAGACAGGGTGGGTTTTCTACAACAATTAAATGGGTCAGAGTCTTCTCTTGGAAGAAATGTTTGCATAACTTTTAGAGAGGTTTTTTTTTGTTTTTTGTTTAAATCCGAAGCATCTGGTTTGTCTTCCCAAAACAAAAGACAAAAAGCTCTGCAACTCAGAACTTCTTTTTGGCCTTTATATAACACAAATTCAATTTCTTTCTTTCTGCCATAAATTAAAAACACAGAATGCCATAAACTGACATCCACTATTAGCCATTAAAAACAAATCAAGGACGTTCAGGTATTGTGCGTGACTATCCAGAGAGAGTTTCATAACTTCCATGCCAATCACAAAGTGATAATACAAAGAAAGCAATAACTTCCCCATGATAATTATTTTTAAGGGTTTTCTTTTAAAAAAAGATAATTATAACCAAGGTGTTGTGTGTAATCACAATGGTATCATCATCATCAGTAACAATGTCAGGTAAAGGAGCTTTCTGAATATGAGGTACTCGGTAAGTTACTGCTAAGAGTTTTATGTTGGCCTCGAAACACATTGGGTGATTTCAGACGTTACGGGGCCCATTGGCACGAGGTGGGAAGTGGCAAATTGTGTCCTCGAAAAGACAAAAGTAGAGGCTATTTGCTCCTGGCCTGCACCCACAACCAAAACACAGATCCAGAGGTTCATAGGCATGACTACTTACTTCCGCCGCTATGTCCCACACTTCAGTGACATTGCGACCCCCTTAACTGACAAGTGCAAAAAGTGATGCCCAGAGAAGGTACAATGGTCAGCTGAGTGCAACAGCGCATTTGACAAACTTGAGAGTTCTGTCTGAGGCATCAGTGTTAATCAGTCCAGATTATGAAAAAGAATTCCATCATCTGGACTGATGCCTCTGACACAGAACCTGGGAGCAACCCTCACACAAAAAGGGGAGGAGGGAATACACCATCCCATTGCTTACTTTAGCAAAAAAAACTGCTCCCAAGGGAAACGAATCTGGCAACGATTGAAAGAGAGTGTCTGGCCATAGTCTGGGCTCTGAAGAAGCTTAAACCATATATATTTGGTAGAACAGTCCACACTGACCACTCACCCCTACAATGGCTCACGTGCAAGACTCCAACTCCAGACTGCTGAGATGGAGCCTGTTCTTGCAGAAGTTTGACATGAGAATTGAACACGTAAAGGGTAAACAGAATGTGCTTGCAGATGCACTATCACGCAGGGACACACCAGTCTAAGCATGTTACGGAACCCTGTCGAGCCCACTTCACCGGGGGGGAGCTGTCATGGAGGAACATAGGGTCACACACGTGTAACATGGGACTACATGTAGACTACAAGTCTGGTAAATATGTAATGAAAAAGGTTCCCCATGTATGTAAGGTTACAATTGAGAGCTGTAGAACTCAAATTAGGGCTCTGACGCGTCACCAGGCTACAGGAAATACAAAGAGATACCAAAATGTGTATTCCAGAACACTTGCCAGATGGAACCCTGTAGAGATTTAGATGGGCCTTTGTGTTTGCCTGGGTTGGTATGTGATGGACCCCACGATTCCCCAAAGGCGGGAACAGAGACAAAGGGGGAGAAAAACTATTTAAATGAGCCAGTAAGTCACCTGAGGAAGCTCATCCTAAAGCCATCTTGAGAGCTGATCTACATGTGAAAAGCCTGGCAGCAGCTAGGCTGGAGAAACATGAGCAGAGAGACATGATTTCACTCTTTACCAACTAAGAAGCCAGTGCCCAGTCATTCTACCTTTATGACTGAGGAACAAGAAGCTTATGGACCTTTATAGGGTAAGATGCTTATTTAGGAACTCAAACAGTATAGATCAGGAATGCGTTATGCTTACCTTTCAAGTAACCACTCTGTATCAACTACCTTGCTTATGTAATCAATAAACTTACTTATCGTTATGAAGAAGTGTCTGTGTCTAATATTGGAACACAAGTGAGCAACAAGAGCCCTCAAGCTCTTGCGAACCCAGAGAGTAAAACGTTTGTAAACGGGAAGGATCAGGCCCTTGTCTGACAAAGGACTTCCATTGTGGCAGACTTGAATTAGCCAGAGAGAGAAACTAATTCAAGAGAGCTGTGCGCAAAGGAAACTGAGTCACTCAAACCCGATAAAGTGGGGGTGCGGACCCACCAACCCGTGACACACATTCACACCAGGACTAAATCTACCAGGCATTTTTATATTCACAAATATAAAGGAGCCCAAAAGAAGTGGTCAAAGGCTTAAATGGATCAGCCATTTTGGTAGATATTTTCCATCCCTTCAGAATAGTGCACAGAGCTCCCCTATGGATTTTCACCGAAGTGGATCTCCACGTAGCATTCTGACTGTTGTTCAGCATCTGGAACATCAGGACAGTGCCATTATGTGCATGCCCGAAGCAGTCTTCTGAATATTGTGCACGTAAAGATGGTGCTGTCCTGCTGCTTGGACGCCTGAACAGAAGGACAGTGTTTTTTCCCAGGCACAATATTAAGAGGTTGCTTTGCACATGCACAGATGTTTACATTTTTAGATAGCACACCAAATATCTGAATATGAACTTAGCATTTATGCAGCAGTTTCCAAAGTGGTTTACATTAATCATCTAACTCACCCTCACAACAACCCTGTTCACATATTGTAAGCCTATGTTCTATCACGATCCTGGATGTCAGTCAGGACTGCCCTCTTCCAAGTACCCTCTGCCCACCAGGTCCATACAGCAAAGGCACACATAATTTCTGGTTTGCCACTTATTTATTATTGTTTATTTTTAATAATTTACTACCCCGCCCCTCTTGCCATAGGAAGTTCAGGGCGGCTTACAATTACTAAAGACATCAATTAAAACATAAAAGGAGAAAAATAGCTCATCCCACCCCACCATTCCCAGTCCCACCCCCCATTACCCATCTTCCCCACCAAACGCCCGGCAGAATAGCCAGGTCCTACAACTTCTCTGAAAGGAGGGAAGATCTGAGGCCAGAAGGGAGTTCCACAGCCCTCCCCTGTGTGAACCCCTGAAAAACCCTGGGGACCTCAAGCAGGGCACCCCCAGATGACCGCAGGGGCTGATCCAGGACCCGGGGAGTGACACGATCTCGAAGATAGGTAGGGCCCAGGCTGTTTAGGGCTTTATAGGCCAAGACCAACACCTTGAATCAGGCCTGGGAAACCACCAGCAGCCAGTGCAGGGAATGGAGCACTGGTGTAATGTGCTCCCGGTGGCCCAGTCCCACTAGAGGGGCTGCCGCATTCTGCACCAGCTGCAATTTCCGAGCCGTCACCATGGGTAGCCCCCACGTAGCGTGCGTTACAATAGTCTAATCTAGAGGTGATGAAAGCATGGATGACAGTGGCCAGGTCAGAGTCTGAAACAGATGGCTGAAGCCGTCGCACCAGATGCAACTGGAGAAGAGTGCTCCTCGCCACAGCCTCCACCAGGAGATCCAGGTGGAGCTGCGCATCGAGGAGCACCCCCAGACTCCATACCTAGGAGGTCAAGGGAGGGCAGACTCCATCAATGATGGGGGCCGCCAACTCAGTGGCCTTACCTACTAACATAATCTCCATCTTGTCAGGATTCAGCCTCAATCAATTAGCCCTCATTCAGTCCCCCACAGCTGCCAAATACCGAGTAAGCACAGAGACAGCCGGGCCTGGGTCTGTTGAAAAAGAGAGGTACAGTTGGGTGTCATCAGCATATTGATGACATCGCACACTCAACCCCCTAATCACCTCGCCGAGCAGCTGCATGTATATGTTGAACAGGAGAGGGGACAAAACAGAACCCTGCGGGACTCTACACGAGAGATCTCGGTATGATGAAAAATAATCCCCGAGCACCACTCGCTGGGTTCTTCCAGTCAGGAAAGAGCAGAACCGTTCAAGAACAGTCCCACCCACTCCTGCACAGTCACCAACGGTATCAAATGCAGCCAACAGATCTAACAAAATCAACAGGGTCGAACGACCCCGATCCAATTCCCGGCATAGGTCCTCTACCAAAGCCACAAGCGCAGTCTTGGTGCCATGCCCCGGACAGAAGCCTGACAGAGAGATCAAGAAAACTGATGCAATCAAGCTACCCCTGCAGCTGCCGAGCCACTACCCGTTCAATTACCTTCCCTAAAAAGGGAAGGTTAGAGACAGGCCGATAGCTGGCAGGGGAGTCAACGTCAAGTGATGGTTTCTTGAGCCGAGGCTGCGCCACCTCCTCCTTGAGACAGCCCAGCACTCTGCCCTCCCACACTAGAGCATGGAGTGGGGTTTATGATCTCCCTGTTTAAGCGGGAGAGAGCGAGAAAAGGCTGAGAGAATCTGAGAAGCTGAGTGTCTTCAGCCACTCAGCTTTCCCACCTTTGTAGCGGTTGAAGGTGCCTTGCTACTTAAAGCCATGCCTAGCCTGGAGTGGGCTGCAGTATCTCAGGGGTTAGAGCAAGTGGCACAATTGCAGCTGTAGGATCACCATCAGCCATAAGCAGGACAAAGCCTCTAAGATTTCGGGGGGATATAATGAGGCTTGTCATTCTGGCTGGGGAGGCTGAAGGAGAAGGATCTCCCTTCTCTAATAGGAGGAATCAGATACCTCAAGGGTCCGGGAGCAAACCAGGCCTTCCCCATTCCCTCCCCCACCCTTTGCTAGTGGCTTCTCTTGCTGCACCCCGTCAGAGCCACAGAGGCTTCAGACAGCGAGGGACGCATAAGGTGGGACTTTCCTAGCTATTGGCCCAGAGAGCCCAAGGCTATAAATATATTAGCTCTAAGCCCTACCTGCACTACTGAGGGCGTAGGCCTGGGTTTAGGGTGGCTGGAGCCCAGGAACCCTCAAACCTATTGGGGTTGAGAGTTAGACCAACGTATGAATTGTTACGTTGGGCTGAGTAGCAAACGTACGAGTGCTGGCAATCCTGCCAGTTCCCCAGGGGAAGGGTGGGATACAAATTTAAATAAAACTAGGGGTGGGACTTTTGTTTGGGGAGGGGCTTAGAGCACTCTGCAAGGCCATCCCGTGACAACATGAAACAGGTATTTCCTTCAAGGAATAACGAAGGGAACCAGATAGTGGTTTTCTATCTACTTTGCTGCACCTGATTTGAAGCAGATGAAATCAGATACAATATTTACTGTGGATATTTGTTTCAGCTCACACACACACACACACACACACACACACACACACACACCTTAAAATAGGATAAGCACCGTCATCTATTGGGGATACAATAAAGCTCTCGGGGTTAATGCTGCTCCTCTATTAGAGGTAAATAGAGCAGGATTTAAACAATCTTTTAAAGACTGTATCCTTCTGCCTTTTGGTTGTTATACTTGAAGACCCCCACTGTACACATATATGTACAACATGGGTGGGAAACCTCAGGCCCAGGGGCCAAATGTGGTTACTCTTTATTTGGTCCCTTTCCTGTTTCTACCTCCAAGAACTGAAAGACCGAGCTCAGGGGAAGGGAGCAGAGAGAAGGACACGAACCTAAGGCGAGGGGACAGATCCATGGCACAGATCCACGTTTGAACACCCCTGCCACCAACTTCTACGCAGTCTTCAGAGCTTGTACTAGTTTTCAAAGTAGCCCCTGGGAGAGAAAGGTTTCTCAGTCCCTTTCCTACACCTTCTTCCCTCTTCTCTTTGTCAACTTGCCTTTGCTCATTCTCTTTCTCTTTCTCTCCCTTGCACTGTCCGTTCCTGGCTACTCCACCATTATGGAAATACCACCTGCCTCAGAATGGAACTAGAGGTTTAGCAGACATGTTCCTTCTCCTTCCCTCTGATCCCAATTCTTCATGCACCCCTGGGGCATCTGATTCCTAGCGCAAGAACCACTGATGTAGATCCTGGTAATGATATTGCAGGGGGAAATGAACTAAGGAGGGAAGGGAGAATATTTACTAACATTCATATGCAATGCACATGTGAGTGTATGATGCGACACTCTTCCATTACCAATGAGCAAAAGACTTGCTCTTCATCTCAAGATGCAGAAACTCAAGCTTTAGCTTTGAAGTTTGCCAAGTTTTGTCCCAATCGTCAGCTTTTTTCCAATGCCATGAAGCAGAAATGTCCAAATTAAAATTGGCAATCCAACTGTGTCAGGTGATGGAGTGAATATCTCCGGGGATACCACCGGGGATACAATCATTTGGGAGTTGATTAATGAATGAAATAAGAAAAACAGGAGCAGTTAGATGGAGAAGTTTTGTGGCATTTTCCCGACAAAGGCTGCTTTTAGACAAGCGTGGTTAGCTCGTGCCTGAAAAATTACACATTTTTGAAAAAGATGGCAGGCAGGGTTTAGATGCACAGGGATGTGTGTTATTGTGCTTGCACCTTTTTAAAAATAAAGGTGTGAATGAAAGACCTCAATCAAGGTCTTTGATTGCATAATAATGTGCACCCCTGCATATCTAAATCCCACCGGTGCTTTGTGCACGATTTTCAGGAGTGAGCCCACCATGCTCGTCTAAAAGTGGCCAAAGTTGAGGACTTGTCACTTGACTTTTCAATGCTGTTGAAGCTACAGTCGAATGCAAATCTTGGTTTCACAAAAAGATTCCTACCAGCCCAGCTTTATTACTTTGACTACATTAACGCAGATTGGATGTTGGCAGTAGTTGTGGGAGGATCAGAGAACTGGGGAGGCAGAAGGAAAGGTACACAGATGATATTATTATGGCTACTTCCATCTTTGCAGATTGGGAACTTAGGCTGAGAGATAGTGACTTGCCTAAAGACATCCAATGAGTTCATGGCTAAACCAGGTCCAATTTCAACACCTCATCCACTAGGCTACACCAACTCTTTAAAGAGCTCGAGCCATTATGGGTATGGGAAGAGGTTAATGCGGTTGTGCATGATTAACATGCAGCACAGCCACATGAGAAGTTGTCCCTCTCTGGCCAGCATTATCCCACATTGGGCAATGTTAACACATGATGCAGTGGCTTGTATGCCCTGCGGCTGCCAGATGTTCACCCCACCATGTGGCATGATGGGCTGCAAGCTACTACGTGATGAGTCCTCTGAAAAAGGTCAGGGGCGCAGTGCATAGTAACGTTGCCCAAAGTGGAATAACACTGCCCAAAGTGGGTTAAAGGACCTGCCTTCTGTGTGGCTGGGCTGTACAGCCCTGCAATGAGGTGGGGGCTGTGGATTGGGCCTGGACAGGAGGACGGTGTCCTCTTCCCCACCGCCGCCTAATAGCTGAACATGGGGGAGCAGGGTCTAGGATGGGGGAGGAGAGTCTAGGAAGAGTGTGCGCCCTCTTCCCCACTGCTTAACAGCAGATCATGGGAAGAGTCTACACCCTCCAGGCCCCTTTCCCCCATGATCAGCTGTTAGGCAGATGGATCGGGAGGAGGGGACCTGGGAGAAGCATGTGCCCATCCCACCCACCCAACAGCTGATCGAAGGGATGTGGGTCTGGGAGGAGCACTCGCACCTCTCCCACCCACCCAACAGCTGGTTGAGGAGAGAAGGGCCTGGGGAGGAGCATGCACACCTCTACGACCCCCTCAAGACTTACCTAGGGACAGTAGACGCAATCCTGCAACACCGCATGAATCCAGACTTCCAGTCCCATATGCCTGACTCCTCGGCCCACTCCAGGGCATGGAGGAGCTGGTGGTGGCCAGCTGTCCCCACCGGCCCAAAGTGTGGTGGCTGTGGTTGCCTGCCACGGGGCACATGAAGGAGTGGGCCCATCCCCAGCTCATGGGGCTGCACTCATGGACATTGTAAGGTTCTAATTAATATTGGGAAATCACTTCAAGATCCTCAGATAACAGGGCCTGCACAACTCCAAACTATTAGATACCTTCTGCATTTTGGATGGCATGGCCAAAGAGTCCAAAAGAAGTGGTCAAAGGCTGAAATGGATCAACCATCTTGGCAGATATTTTCAACGCCTTCAGAATGGTGCACAGAGTTCCCCTATGGATTTTTCACCAGGGTGGATCTCCACGTACCATTCTGACTGCTGTCCAGGAGCTGGAACATCAGGATGGTGCCACTATGTGCATGCCCGAAACAGTCTTCTGAATATTGTGCACGTGACAGATGGTGCAATCCTAATGCTCAGACTCCTGAACAGGAGGAGAGTGCCATTTTGTCCAGGCACAATATCAAAAGGTTGCTTTGCACATGCACAAAATGGTGCTCTGTTGACCATTGGAAGCTGGAAAAAAAAGCTGATCCAGCTCCCCGTTGAAACAGAGACCAGATTGTAACTCGACTTCGATGGACCTGGATGAAAACAGGCAAATCTGCTGAAGATGGATCCACCTATGAAGATGTGTTGCAGCCTTACAATGGTCAGACTCCTTCCTTAGCCCATTTCCATTCTATTGGTATGCTACAGTCTGGAGAAAGTAGCTGTGGATCCACTTAGGTGAAAACTGGTTACAACTGGCTTTGGCAGGATTCATCTGTACGCTCTTGAATCATCTATGTTTAGCCAACAGGAAGCGATTCATCATAGATTTGCATTCTTTTTTACCCAATCTTATGTCTAGTCAGCGAGAAGCATTTCACAGCACTGACTTCTGAGGAAAACCGAGGAACGTGTGACACCTGCAAGCATTACAGGCAACTGGAAATATACATTTTCTGCCATCGAGGAGGAGGGCTATGTCACTAGGGCTGTAGTGGAAAGTCACCATGGTAGCTATTTCCGCAATTAGTGGTACGGCGTGGCAGAGGCTTTCATTCCACTAGTTTCATTCCGCTACTTCCGCAGTTCCAGTAATTTCATTCCGCTACTTCCACAGGCTTCACAAATAGCAGAAACATGCCATTTTTGCTACTTCCGCCATTCCGCCAGCGCCACGAAATAGCGGAACAGCAGTTTTCTGACAGTTTCTGACAATTCCGCAATTTTTCCGATAGTTTCCGAATTCTCAGAATGCCGGCAGAATTAGCAGAATGTCGGCAGAAAATCCACGGTGTAGCACGGGCAATTCCAAAATGGTGGAATGGAATCGTGGCGTGGTAAAAGCTGCTGCCGCTTCAGCCCTACTAGTAACAACCTTCATCTTCTGTTTGAGGTCTACAGGGAGAGAAGCTATTGCTACAAAAAGAAAAAGGAGACTCCAGAATTTCATGGCTTGTGAGGCCTCTCTTGGAATAGGATTTAGTGTAGCCCAGGAGATAAGATGTTGGCCTCGGACCTAGAAACCAGGGTTCAAATCCCATCTTAGGGCAAGCTCAGATGGACAAATACATTAAGCACAGCTGGATGATCTGCAGTGGCCCCAATCCCAATGCAATCTCATGGCAGGCAATCGCTGCTGCCATGTTGGGGGGAGCCAGGCAGATGGTCATGGGGAAGCTAGGCCGCCGCTGCCACACACGGGGAGGGCTGCAGTGCCATCCACATGAGCAGGCGCCTGGCCCTGCTCTACCCCGCCTTCCACCCCTGCCCGCCAGAGATCACACTCCCGGCCATGATGTGGCTGTCTGCAACAGGCGAGAGCACCTGCTGGTCAAGGCCCTGCAATCAGTGCAATGATGCTCCACGTGCGGCCTGCCACAAGAGTAAGGCTGCCCAAGGTGGGGCAATGTGTCCCTGGAATTGTTCTGAGGATGCGTCACATAGCAGCCAGCTTCTCCTGCCACCCTGGAGTGGGGGAAAACATCTGGCAAGCATCGGTCACACAATGCTTACCTGGTGTTTGTCAGCTGTGGGGGACTGGATGAAGCCAAATGGCCTGAAGCTGAATCCTGACAAGACAGAGGTGATACTGGTGGGAAGGGCTGAGGTCTGTAGTCTGGGGGTGCTCATTGACTCGTATCTTGTCAGAGGGGGGTCTGACCCAATGAGGGTGGGGGGTTCTGGTCACCCAGTGAGAGAGGGTGACCAGGGGAGGGTGTTTTCTCGGAGGTCTGGCAGGAGGGGGCCGGGGGAGTGTCCACAACCATTGGGGTCGTGATGGGTTGCGGCAATTATAGTCTCTCTGGGAGGTGGAGACCAACTGCAGGGAGGAGCAGATATTTGGTTCCTATCCCCTGTATAGGCCCCTAGGTAGGTGATACAGGGATCAAGATCGGAGGGGCCCCTCCCTGGTCTGGCACTGTTGCTGTTGCTGTTGAATGCGAGGTTGGTTGGTAATAGATCAACAACAATTCGGGAACTGATCCTGGATCAATCAGCCGACCTTGTATGCATTACAGAGACCTGTCTGGACAATGAGTTGGGGCTGACATTGGCTGACCTTGTTCCAGTTGGTTACTCTGTGCAGCATCAGCCTAGATCAGAGGGGTGGGAAGGCGGTACAGCTGGTTTTAAGGACACAGAGGTCTGAGGTGGTATCCTGCGCAAACCCATCATGGGCGTGGAGGGGATCCACCTTGTGTTCGATTTGGCGGGAGACAGATTGGGGCTGCTTTTGGTATACCGCACACCTACCTGTACCGCAGCATCCCTACGCGCGGAGGTGGTCTTGCGATCCCTGAAGACTTTGGGTTTGGGAGACTTCAATATCCATGCTGATGCCAGTTTAGGGGGGAGCAGAGTGTGAGTTCATGGACGCCATGACAACCATGGGACTGTCTTAGAGTGTTAAGGCCTCGACACATGAGGGGGGGCATAACCTTGACCTAATGTTCTGCACTGGCCTTGAGGCAGGGGATCCGGTGGTGGGGGATGTATTGGCTTTACCCGTCATGGACAGATCATTACCTCCTCCGGATCAGTCTCCTAGCGCATCTCTGCCTCCAGAAAGGTGCAGGGCCAGTTTATTGGGTTCACCCCCAGGGACCTATGGAAACTGAGAGGTTCCAAAATGCTCTAGGGGAAATGCCTTCCAATCTTGATGATCGTTCACCGCCTTCTGGAACAGCTTGCTGGCTGAGGCTACCGACTCAATGACTCCCAAGCGCCGCTTCCAGAGAGTCAACGGCAGGGGTCACCATGGTTTACAGAAGACCTGCACCGGAAGAAGCAGGATGGACGGCAGTTAAAGTGATGGTGGTGTCAGACTCGTACTGAAGCTGACCGATTGCAGCATAATGCTAGTTTAAGAGCTTATGCTGTTGCGGTGCCCTCATTGTGTCTGCAAAAATCACATCCAGCTGAGCTTTTCTGGGTGGTGCAGAGGCTGTTCAGTCCGGTCTCTCTCCACCTGGAACTGGAATTTCCCAGTGCCCACTGTGACATGTTTGCTGATTTTTTTGCAGATAAAAATCACCCATATTGACTACGATTTCGATGCTGCATTTACGACAATGGAGGTATTGGAGGTACAGGAAGCCTCACCATGTCTGTTGTTGTGGGATCAGTTTCAGTGGTTGTCGTCTGCTGATGCAGTGGATGTCCTTGGGACTGTTCAGGCCACCTTTTGTGAATTAGATCCATGCTGGTGAAAGCCAGCCGGGAGACGTTAGGGCCGTTGCTGGTGGGGGTGGTCAATGCCTCCCTTAGGGAGGGAAGAATGACAAGCTGACTCAAAGAGGTGGTGGTGCGGCCCCTGATCAAGAAGCCATCTTTGGATGTTGACTCCCTAGCCAGCTATTGGCCAGTCTCTAACCTTCCCTTTTTAGGAAAAGTTATTGAGCGGGTGGTGGCCTGGCAGCTGCAGGGGCATCTGGACGGGGTTGGTTTTCCTGATCCCTCGCAGTCTGGTTTTCACCCCGGGTTTAGCACAGAAACTGCACTTGTGGACTTGGTCGATGACCTGCATTGCGAATTGGATCAGGGCAGATCCTCAATTTTGATCTTATTGAATCTGTCGGTGGCTTTTGATACCGTTGACCATGGTAACTAGGCTGCGGGACCGGACTGTGGTGAGCAGAACTGTTCTTGAATGGTTCCGCTCATTCCTGGCAGGGAGAACACAGCACATGGTGCTCGAGGAATGTACATCGTCTCCCTGGAATTTCATGTATGGGCCCCGCAGGGTTCTATTCTGTCTCCCCTCCTGTTCAATGTGTATATGCAACTGTTCGGTGAGGTCATGAGAGGGTTCAGCATATGATGTCATCAGTACGCTGATACACAACTCTACCTCTTGTTTTCTAGAGACTCAGGCCCGGCAGTCTCGGTGCTTACCCAGTGCTTGGCAGCTGTAGGGGACTGGATGAGGATGAGCCGTATGAGGCTGAATCCCGACAAGATGGAGGTAGGGATGGTGGATAGGACTGAAGGGGTTGTGGCTCCCGTCATTGGTAGTGTCTGCCCCCCTTTGCCTGCTCAGGTCTGTAGTCTGGGGATGCTCTTCGACCCGCAGCTCCGCCTGGATTGTCGAGTGGAGACTGTGGCAAGAGGAGCATTTCGCCAACTACATCTGATGCGATGGCTTCGACTGTATGTCTTGGACTTGGATCTGGCCACCATCATCCATGCTTTCATTACCCAACTGGACTACTGTAATGCACTCTACATGGGGCTACCCTTGGCGACGGTCTGGAAGCTGCAGCTGGTGTAGAACATGGCAGCCCGTCTCCTAACGGGGACGGGCTGCCGCGAGCACATTACACCGGTGCTCTGGACTCTGCACTGGCTGCCTATTGTCTTCTGAGCCCCATCCAAGGTGTTGGTTATGATTTATAAAGCCCTAAATGGTTTGGGTACCGGTTACCTGCGAGACCACCTTAAGCCTCGGGTCATTTCGTGGCTCGAGGTTGGCCGGGGGTGCCCAACTTGTCGTCCCCTGGGTACACCAGGTGGCAACGGCGGGGAGGGTGTTCTCGGTGGCCACGCCTCAGCTGTGGAACTCTCTCCTGCTGGAGGCCTGTCTTTTCCCTCCCCTCTTTCTGTAGGTGTTGTAAGACCTGGTTGTTCCGCCGGGCCCTTGAGGAGGGGGGTGGGCTGGGTATTTATTAGCTGCTATTTTATACATTTGAGATAGTGATTTTAGATTATTGTATTGTTATGTTTTATGCTGTTTACTGTCCTGGGCTGCCAATTTTTTGTAAAATAAAAATAAAATAAAATGAAATAAAATAAAATTTTAAAAGGGTCTCCACCTGAATGCCCAGCTGGCGATTGTGGTAAAAGGAGCATTTTGCCAATTACATCTGGTGCGACAGCTTTGACTGTATGTCTCGGACTCGGATCTAGCCACCATCATCCATGCTTTCATCACCTCAAGACTGGACTATTGCAACATGCTCTACGTGGGGCTACCCTTGATGGTGGCCCAGAGACTGCAGTTGGTGCAGAATGCAGCAGCCTATCACCTTACAGGGACGGGTCACCATGAGCACATTACACTAGTGCTTTGATCTTTGCACTGGCTGCCTATAGTTTTCTGGGCCCAATTCAAGGTGTTGGTTTTGACCTATGCAGCCCTAAATGGCCTGGGCCCCACTTACCTGCAGGATCACCTCATGCCCCGGAACCTAGATCGGCCCCTGCGGTCAGTCAGGGACACCTCCCTCGCAGTCCCCTGGATGGAGACGATGAGGGGGGCATTCTTGGTGGTTGCACCGCGGCTTTGGAACTCCCTCCTGACAGAGGTCTGCCTGGCCCCAGACCTTCCCTCTTTCCGAGACAGTGTAAAACCTGGCTGTTCCACCGGACTTTCTGAGAGGGAGAGTTGTGGGGTGTTTTGTTTAGCTTGGGGTTATTTACTACTACTTTTGGTTTGTGTTTTTTATATTTATTGATAAAAACATATAAAAGATATAATAGAATTTAAGTATGTTGTGAGCCACGCCAAGCTGCAGTAGCTGGAGGAGGCAGCTAAGAAATCAAAAGCATAAATAAATATAAATAAATGCACTGCATCGCGTGGCCCGGGTGCCCAGAGCGGGGTAAGGCTACCGAAGGCATAGTAGCCTTCTTACTCTGTCTCGTGTGGTTTCACCCTCCAATGTAGTTCAACCTTATTTCTCTTTACCATCCAATTCACTCACATGTTACAAGCCCTAAATTGAAATTATTCAGGAGTAGGAAGAGAACTATTGGCTCCTGAAAAATATGCGATCCTTTTACTTGAAAATAAAACCATGGTTTATCATGACCATAGAGAGAGACTGCAAAGTAACTACTTCTAGTTGCAACTGCAGTATGGACAGTATAAGAGTGGACTCGTTACTTTAATTTAATTCAACAGAAGTACTGTAGTTACTTCAGTTTAGCACTGTTCATCAGGATATCTTCTTAGCTACAAACACACTGGGCAGTTATCCAGTACATATTCGGCTACAGTGAAGGTTAACCACCAAACTGGTATATTGAATATTAGGGATGGAACTCTGGGCAAAAATTTCGGTTTCGGTTAATTTTGGTTTTCATGAATTTCGGGGTTCTTTCGGTTTCGGTACTATCGGATCTTTTGCATTGATTTTTGTGCTAGATTTTTAACATTGCGGCTTTCCTCCATTGAAAAAAACACAACGTTAAGAATCAGGTACAAAAATTCAATGAAAAAAATCCGATAGTACCAAAACCGAAAAAAACCCCAAATTTTGGATTAATTCAAAATGGCCATTTTCGGGTACTTTCGGTTGTATTCAAAACCAAAATTCCCATTCCCCACTGGATATTATGGGTTACTGCATTACCGTTTACCACAGAATTGAACCAGGTCAGGAGGAAGAAAAAAATAATAATAAAAAGAATGGTCAGACAATATTTGAACAGTATTGTGGTAAATGGTAATTGGTAAATGGTAATCCAGTTAATGGCTGAACGCTAACCAGATGCCACTTGGCATCTGGCCTGGCTGGATATTGGTGGCTATCACAATATCTAGCCAGAGACCGGATAGTAGTAGATACTTCTTTCAGCTTTAGTCCCAGCTCTGAGGGGCTTACAATATCGAATGGATGAGGGTGGGAGACAATAACGAAGAGGAGCACGTAGGGAAAGACAAGGATCAATCCATGAAGTTGAGAAGTTGCAGACGTACATACTTGGCTTAGTTACTAGGGGTGGGTAGTTTAGCTTCATTTTTTAAATTACTAAAACGAAGCCCCATTCATTTTAGTAATTAAGATATGAAAATGAATGACAAAAGGTAACAAAAACTGACGAAAACCAAGAAACGACACATCCACTTTCATTACAAAAATTAAAAAATAACTGCTCATGTGTGCGTTTGCCCATCCTTTCCCCAAATAGTGCCGGCAGCATCAGGGCCATTTTGGAAAAGGACCGCAAATGTGCAGATTGGCCCGGTGGCCATTTTGCATATGAGCAGTGGTTTTTTTTTAAATTATTTTAATAAAAGGAAACACAAAAGTGAATGAAAACCGTGGAGGGGGATAACAACACCCCCTGAAAAAAACAAAGATTTTGGAAAAACAAAAACAAAAGAAGTAACAAATCTCAGCAATGAGCGTGCTGTACATCCTTGTTATAGACAGACAGTATAAAGGAGAAGAACAAAAAAGGAATCGATGAAGTGAAGAGAAAGGGAAAGCCTGACAGAAGAGGTAGGTTTTAAGGAGGAATTTTAATTTAAAGGTATTTATTTAATTTCAATTTGTATCCCACCCTTTCCCTTTGGCTCAGGGTGGCTCACACTTCAACTTATTCACTTTAGCAATTAACATTTAACAATTAACATTAAACTAATTCACATTAACATTAAACTGAGCTCCGCTCCTCTGTCCCCTCTCTCATCCTCCCACGCCTCCCTTGCTCCCCTAACTTCCTTCGTCCCTTCTCCCTCGCTGCCTCCCACACCTGGATCTCCCTCCCTGCCCACATCCTCCTCACCCCCTCCCTTCGTACCTTCAAATCCCTCCTCAAGACCCACCTCTTCCGCTCTGCCCTCCACGACTTCTTGCTCCCCTCACCTAACTCCTGCTGATACCCTCCATCCAGTACAATCTGTTACCTAGGGTTTGTGTACTCCTATCCTCATCACATGGACCAGCCAGCCATCATTCTTGATGTAACCAAGCCAAGCGCGTGCACCTGGGACCTGTTACACTCTTCGTCTCTCCCTCTGTTCCTCTTCCTTTGTTTCCGCCCCCCCCCCCCCCCCCCCCCNTTGTAAGCCCTAGGGCAGGGACTGTGCATATTCAATGACTTTGTAAAGCACCAGGTACATTGCTGGCGCTATATAAATGCTTGCTAATAAAAACAACAAAAAGCAACAACTAGTTAACTCACCTACTAATCCTCCCAACTGACCCAGTGAGGTAGGTTAGGCCAAGAGACCTGTGATGGGGTTTAAAGTTAGGAGGCAGCAGAGAGTGTTTGTTCAGATAGGGAGTTCCAGACACAGGAGGCAGCATATGAGAGAGAGTGCACAAGTAGTTTATGGAGCAAGAAAACATGGGGCCCACAGAAAGGCAGTATCAGTTGGTGCCCCAGTAATGTGAAACTCTCCTCCCCCCAAGGTCCATCAGAGTCCAAGCCGGAACACATTCCAGAGGCAATATAAAACCGTGGTTGGCACAGTGTTTAGCAGGCGGGGATAGGGCTTGGAGTGGGGGTTTTAGGGTATTTTAATTTTTTATATATCCCCTGGGGACGGTTGGGGAAGAAATTAAAATAACATAACCTCTTGCAAAAGTGATCACACAGACAGGGAGTAAATATGCCAAGAAGATTGGGAACACCCCAGTGAATGCCAGCGGATACTGTTCCTTCAGAGAGCGGCAACCAACCCCCCCAAAAATGAACCCTTCTCCAACTGCAGCAAAAAAGAACCACCTCAAGGAGGCTGAAATTTTAAAATCTGTCTAGAGGACTGAACCCCAGTGAAATATATGAGGAGAGTGAGGAACCCTAACTGGCTTTGAAAACAATCTCATCTGCAAGATGCATGTTCTCTTTGTACAAAGCACACCTGTCATTCCCTACAATCACTATTATAGGGGCAGACGTGTAAATAATGCAGCTAAAATGTCAACTGTGCTTTGAGGCGTGAACTTTTGAGATCCGGCTTATTTATAGTGAAGTACTGCTAGGTGGCCATGTCTGTGCATATATTACATGACATGCCCAGCCATTCAGTATTTAAGGTGTAATGTATTAAAAGCAAATGGCAGTGGCTATTGGCCATTCAAGCAGCATTCTGCAGTAGTTTTTAAACGGGCAATGAAAACCTTGCTGTCCTGCTTCATCTGGAAGCCAATTGTCTTTGAGCTTTGCAGAAGAGAAACACCAGGAACCTCCTGCTAAAACTCTTCTACCCCAGGTTAACTATCCAGCAGTTGCATAAATACTAGTTTATGGTCCTTTGTTCAAAAGCTTTTGGTTGCAACCCCAAACACTGGGTGAAAACAGACATGACGCTAACCACCCTTGGTGGTCATTTATGCATGTTGCAGGGCTGCATAGGGCACCAATACAGCCCTGCAACATGCATAAATAACCACCAAGGGTGGTTGAAGGGTGGTTAGCTTCATGTCTGTTTTCACCCACGATTTCCATTTGGAGTAGTGTGTGGCTATTTACGACAAAAGGTCATTTTTTATAGATGGAACACACTCACTCAGGTCCACCCATCCCCCATGGACCTTGGCGCCCATCTGAAGGGGGCGTGGCTGGAGGTAGCCTCCTGCCACCCACACACCGCTCACCCATGTCCCCGCACGGAGCAACCTTTCGGAGACAGTGTAAGACCTGGCTGTTCCACCAGGCCTTTGGGGAGGGAAACTGATAGGTGGGTGGGTGAGGGGATTGGATTTGATTTCCACTCTTTTAGTATTTCATTTATTTATTTATTTATTTATTTCATAGATTTTTATACCGCCCCATCCTGCAATGCAGCTCGGGGCGGTTAACAACAGTAAAAACAGTTTTAAAACATTTAAAATACAAATATAAAATATATCAATAAAACAGGGCAGTGTATAATCATAAATAAATATATAGGTGGGGGATTAAAAATCACCCCCCC
>QEPC01009250.1:8347245-8388245 GCA_003113815.1 Sphenodon punctatus
CTGTCCCCGGGCTTTATAGCCCCCGCTACTTCCGGGTGGGGGGGGAGGGGACAGGACAGCCCACGTGGCTGCCCTCTGCGTTCCCCCCCCTACCCCCAACTCACAGTTCTTTTTCTTCTTCCCCGCAGGCAGTGTCCCGCGGGGATGGAGCAGCGGCGGCGGCAGCCTCAGCGGGGCAGATGTCGGCGGCGGCAGCAGCGAGGCAGGCAAGCCCCCCCCCACAGCAGCAACAGACAGGTGAGTGGGCGAGCCAGGTGTTCCCCCCCGCAAGCTTCATGGTTTTAAAATTTTAGCTGGTATTTTGTTATTGTTGGTTTTACTGGAACAAGTGTTGTACATCACCCGAGTTGCTATTGTGCAGAAGGGTGTGGGATAAAATATCCTGAAATAAACAAACAAATAGGGCTGATGCAGCAGCAGCTGTTACCGCGCCGCGATTCCATTCCACCATTTCGGAATTGCCCGTGCCACACTGCAGCTTTTCCGCAGACATTCCACTAATTCCGCCGGCATTCTGCAAAATGCGGAATCTGTCGGAAAACCACTGTTCTGCTATTTTGTGGCGCTGGCGGAATGGTGGAAGTAGCAAAAATGTCATGTTTCTGCTATTTTGCGAAGCCTGTGGAAGTAGCGGAATGAAATTAGCGGAACTGCGGAAATAGCGGAATGAAACTAGCGGAATGAAAGCCTCTGCCACGCCGTACCACTAATTGCAGAAACGCTGTTTCCAGCAGAAATAGCTACCGCTGCAACATTCCGCAACAGCCCTACAAACAAACAAACAAACCTGGGTTTTTCCACGTTGCTCGATGAGGGGGGCATGAATGGGCAGTGTGTGGGTCCAGGTGCACACTGACCGCACACCCATTCTCCGCCATCTAATCCCCCTCATTCACTCGCAGTGCGTGGTGGTGCACACAGACCCACCCACAGCGGGTCCGTCTAAAAACAGATGAAGTTTAATTTAGCTGTGTGTGTGTATGCTGGATTTGAAATTGGAATTGCTGTAAATGCTGTTTCCACCGGAGAAAGACCATTTGCTGACTTCCGCATGATGTGAAAGCTTGCCATAGACTCACTGCTTTAGTTGGTTTCCTGATTGGGAATGCTTTTGTTTGGTACTTTGCTCAGTACTTTTGATAATTCTGTTACTCTGGTTGGTACTTTTTCCGTCCTGTTGAAAAACTTGCGCAATCTTGCAGTTTTGCATGGCACAATGTTCCGGCAATGGCGGTGCTTGTGGTTTTTACATGGTATGTCATACTGTGGCTGAAATTTCAGCTAGATCTTGCAAAAACAAAAAGGTTTTTTCATTCAGTCCTACTTACATCCTGTTTGTCACCAGGGATTATTGGGAAGAGGATCTCATGGACTTGACCTCAGCAGATCCCCAGAGAGACTTTGCAGGGAAGGCAGTCCAGGAGACAGCTTTTATTATATATTGATTAAGCTCTGCCCCCAGCAGCTTCAGGGCCTTTCCAAAATCCTGATAAGAAGAGACGACAGGAGTGGGTGGGAAGGAACAAAGGAAGCGAGTTGACAGGCCTCTTGGTACCGGGTCTGAGTCCTGGTAATTGCTCATATATATTTTTATTTATTCAAATTTATACCCTGCCCTTCCCCTAAGGTTGAACATATAAAACACTTAAAATTATATAAAACATTCCCCTACCCCTGATATTCCCTTAAGCTCTACCCCAACCTTATCCCTGACTACCAAATGCCTGGCCAAACAAAGAGGTGTTGCAGTGCTTCCAGAAGATGAGCAGGTTCGGGCTTAGGGGAGTTTCCACGGGCAGGGAGTTCCATATTTGTGGGGCAGCCCCTGAGAACACCTCTCCCCCACCTTGTCATGGAATCGGTGGCACAAATTAAGCCCTGTGGAACATGTGCTCCCCTCTCCTCATAGGCCAGTATGTATAGGTGGGTGTGTAGTATTTTACCCAGAGGAAAAATGCTTATATGAATTCTGGGGATTTTGAGTACTTTCAACAGGGGTAACATAACTGTGTTAAACAACCACATACTACACATTCCATGTGAAGCAGCCTCAGTAGTATTGACAATAGTAAACCGACTTTACCTACTCATATTTGGGAAATCTTTAGGAAAAGTTTACTTTACCGATTTGATTTTCTTTCTTCCTAGGTCACTAGTTGTAGTGAATGGCAGAGGTTATGTCTGAGGACAAGGTGAAATTAATAGGGATGGGCGAACGCGGTTCGGTAGTTTGGTGTTCGGCCCGAACTCGGCCTGTTCGGACAACCGAACACGAACACGAACACGAACGCACTGAACGGACCGAACACCGAACACCGAACACCGAAATGGCGAACACACCGAACCGAACACCGAACTACGAAATGGCCGAACACACCGAACGGAACCGAACACCGAACTACGAAATGGCCGAACAGTTCGTTTAATTCGAATCGCGTTCGGTTGTGTTCGGGTGGCTAAAACATGGTCTTCTGTCAGGTCACTGGAAGGCCAAATGTAGCAGGGAGGGGGAAGTCATTTGACTCAGCTAGGAGCAGACTTCCAGGCACCAGGGGTGGAGGGTGGAGAGTGGCTTGGAGTAGCAGCCAGCCTGATGAATCACCATCTCTTTTCGCCTCAGACCACTGGCTTGGCAGTCTATGATTGGCCACGGGCTAGGCTGCACGGAGCCAATGGGGCTGATTTGAGGCGGGCGCAGCAAGAAACAAAACTGTCTGCCTCCCCCCTTCCCAATACCTTCTGAGCTAGTCACTGTTCCTGAGCAGCAGGCGTTTCAGAAGGCTCCCTCACCCAGCATTTTCCAGCTCCCCAATCCATTGCCATCCTCCTCCTATTTCACCCATCCAACCCATCTACCCCCATATTCTCATTTATTTACATTAGCTTTGATAGATTTAGTTGTTATTTTTTGTTTTTATCCCTCCCTGTGTTCAATCTTCAATCTTCCTCCTTCCCTCCCCCCTCCATTGAATATTCCCTCCCCATTCCCTTCCCCTGTTTTTTTGATTCATTAGAGTAGTAGTATATATTATTAATTTATAGATTGATTTAGGTTTCATTTCAGTTTTGTACCCCTCCTTGTCTTGTTTGTGATTGCCCCCCTAACCCCCATCCCATATATTCAATTCATAGGTAGATAGATGGATTAGGTCGATACATTTTTGTTTGAGTAGTTTAGTTTAAGGTTTACTGATGTGAGTTTACTGTTTTTTCTGTGATTCAGCTTTAGGGTTTGCTTTGTTGGAGTTATTCATAGCATTTAGAATACATTTATTAGTTAGGTAGTTAGTTAGTTATTAGTGTAGAGATATAAATATTTGATAAAAAAATTCAATAAAAAAATTTAAAAAAATTATATATTAAAAAACATTGGTTTTTTCGGGCCGAACAGCCGAACGCGAACGCGCGAACCACCCGAACACCGAACGACCGAACACGAACGCAAAACCCGATGGCGAACGAACCGAACGGCCGAACACGAACGTACGACCTGCCCGAACAACCGAACACGAACGGCCGACACACGAACGGCCGAACCGAACGGGCGAACACGAACGCGAGGTACGACCGAACGACCGAACACGAACACACGAACCGAACGCGGCCGAACCGAACGGCCGAACGCGAACGCACGAACCGATCGCGGCCGAACCGAACGGCCGAACACGAACCGCGATCTGTTCCCCCATGCCTAGAAATTAAGATAAACTAATTTCAGTGTGGTGTAATGGCTAAGTGTGAAGTACTTGGATGGGGATGTTGGGGTGGGGGTGGACCCTGGTTCTAGTCTCGACTTAGCCAGAATCCTACTGGGTGACCTTGGGCCAGTCACAATATTATCTCAGCCTAACCTACCTCACAGGGTTGTTATATGTAAAGTGCTCAGAGTGTTATAGCAGGGGGTGCTATATAAAAACAAAGGTTATTAATTATTATTAATAATAATAAGTATCTAAGCGTTTGACTTTGAGAATAAATTTTAGGATTTTGCTTTTCCATCTTCTCAAACATTGAAGTACAAAAGCTAACAAGAGAGACCTAGTTAATGTTTCTGGCAGCGACGTGTGCAACAGCATTAAGCAATCCTCCATTCTACCGATTTTTCCTTCCACAACATAGCTAGGTCTAAGTGATGTTTACACAAGCCACACTTTCATTCTGCCATCCCCCATTTTAATCTTTCAATACTGTAAACACAACCAACTGTGCTGCTATTGACTGGTTCTCTCCCCTATTCAAAAACGGATCCATTTTGCTATCAGCACAATGTAAGCAAAAGAGTGGATCTGATGTTCTTGCTGAACTCAAAAGCTACTTCAAAAGGGAGATAGAGAAATGTTAATATATGCAGCAGAAGGTGTTTTAAATAAATATCTGTCATATAGTGTTAAACCAATGTCTCCCTTGTGCTAATTATGGAGCAATCAGCGGACGACAGAGGAGAATATTTATCTCAGGTTGAAAAGCCAGTTATTAGGTCTGTATCACAGACAGTCACATTTAGAAACTGTCTTTATTGACCATGGATGGAAGCATTTATAAATAATTGTACCTTCTCCCCCCACACCATGTATATAGATTTTCCGCAGCTGATGAGGACCATTTAAATAACATTTGGAAAGGGCTGGGGGAGGGGGGAATCAAAAGATTTTAGACTAAGATCTGTGCAAAAGCAGAAGTAGCTTCAAAAGGGACCATGCCACCTAAGAGTTTAAGGGACTTCTGAAAATGGCATTTAGGCACTTAAAATCACTGAAAGGTTTGGAAAAAATTGCCCTAAGTTCTTGAAAAGGCGAAGAATTTAAGCCCATCACTAGGTCACGGGACTCCGAGGCTGATGGAATTCTGCACCAGTTTAATTTTCAGAATGTGCCTAGAATGGGTTCCTGTTTCCTGGCTGTGTAAACCAATTGATTAGGGACAGACGTTTCTATGAGGTAGGCATCCAATTCTTACTGAATGTTTGAGTGTTGTGGACATCATCTTTTTTGTCAGGACTTCTGAAAATGAGGCTCCAGTAAGATTGGACATATAGTACAATATTCTTACCGTGGGTTACAAGCAGCAGGGATTCAACACATTACCCTCTGGATTTGTATTACTATTTAGAGAGCATCAACAATATACCTGGAACTATGTCATTTTTAATAAGAGATAGGTCCTTGTCCTGAAAGGTTTACAATCTAGAATGGACAAAGGGAGACCGGGGAGAGGGGAACATGGGGAAAGACAGGGATACATTCAGAAAGAGTAAAAACAGACGTGATTTTGGCTCACTGTGGCCTGTGTAAACATGCGCTGCCAGATATTGGCCCAGCGACTGTTGGCAGCCAGCCCAGGCTGTGACTTTGGCAAATCTCCAAAGTCACAGTGGGCCAAAGTCGGTTAGCACATCTGTTGCAGAGCACTAGACCTGCACCAGGCTGGGGGCCACCATGACCAGTTGCCATAGCGGTGGTTCATTGGCTGCCATGGCTTTTTGATATGGAGCAGGGGTGGGTCAGCTGCCCATATGTTTGTTGTGATGTACCCGGCCTGTGAGGGCAGCCAGACAGCTCCCCAGACCTGGGAACATCAGCTCGGTACCCCAAGATGACCCGGGCTATGTTGCCTGCTATTTTCCACCCAAGGGCAGCCTGTGAAGTGGTCCTGCTGGCCGCATGTCTCTATTTACCCGAAGTTGAGAAGTTGCATGTGTCCATGTTTGGCTTAGCTGCAGGGGAGAAGGAGAAGAGGCCAAGACAAAAAAGGATGTGGTGCAAGAGAGGGCATGGGCATGTTAGTAAGGAGGGGTGGACAGTCCTTTTGCTACACCCTTTTCTGGTCTGGCCACACCCATTTCAAGCATGACGACATCCTGATGCTTGGAAAGAAGTCATGTTACGGAGCGGGTGGAGTGATGGAGTTCTCCTGTCTCCCAAAGTAAATTCTGCCAGTGCTCCGGTGACGTGTGCATGTTTACTTACAAGAGAGAGATGGGACAGCAAGAACAATAGAGTGTACTTGACTGAGAGTAGTTGTGTTATGCATCACCACTGATTTTACCATGTGCTACCACCCAACAGAAAAATAAATAAAAATAATTAGTCACCACTGTCCAAGGCAAAACTTTTAGAGCACACCCACTATCCAAAAATACATCATTTACAGAAGTGGACCAATGTAGGATAGCTGTGAGAACCATAACTTAGCCAATGTCTTTTGTATGCAACTTTGCAATAGCACTGCATTATTAGGAACATTTCCTGGGGTATAGCCCTTCCCTTTGAATTTAATTGCCATAGCTGAGCCCTGGAAAGCCTCCACCTCCATTAAGCCCTGGCTACTCTACATGCCTGAAGAAGGAGCCTGCTATAAAAAAAATTAACACAAGAAGTAATGGCGATAGGATGAACAGGAGGATGAAGGTTAAAAGAATAAGATCTCACCGTTATTAAGAGTTATGTGCACATCTTCACCCTCCCACGGCATAGAAACATAAATTTAAATGATAGAAGGGCCCATTATGATCATGTAGTCTGGTTTTCTGCATAACACAGGCCACAGAACTTCACTTGGAGCCTGATGTAGGAATCAAAATAGCCTGCAGCTGAACTCAACAATAGCTTTGATAAGGATGTAGGTTAGTGACTTATGGACCCAAAGAGATGGAGAATTTGCTACCTCTGTTGGTAAAAATAAAATAATTTCCCCCCATTGATTTCCCAGAAAACTGTTGTTTAGTTTGCTCTCTCAAACTTCTAGCCAATAGGAACTCTATCACCTTTGCTAGATTTAAGTACCACTAATAATAAATGGCCATGAACAGGTGCTTAATTCAAGGTGCTTTGTCCTATGGTAAGTCAAAGCTGCTTTAACTCCTTCAGTCTGACATGGTCAAATCTGTGACATATAAATACTTGAATCGAAGACTAGATTTTAGACTTGCAGTATGCAAATTCAAAATTTGCCTCTCCTCTGCAAACATTGCAAATGAAGCTCACAAGGATATTGCACAATTTCCATCTCAAAATTAATCCAACATTGGTTAATCAGACATTCATTAATCCACGATTGGCTGGTTGTTACAAGTGGCAGGCTTTGCTATTTGACTGGATAAGCATGACGTTAAAGCTGGAGGCTGCAGTTCTGAACTCGCTGAAGTCAGTGGTAAAACACCCTTGGACAGGGCTGGCCTTAGGATTTGTGTGTCTAGGGCAAAGATAAGATGTAAGCCCCTGGTGGCCCCTGCCCCTTGGGGGCAGCTTCTGCAGTTCCCTGAATATGGTCATGTTTGGGGGGCCCCCTGAGAGGGAGCGGTGCCCCCACAACCTGTCCTGGCAATAAAGTAGGCCACTGTGGGACCCTCAGAAAGAGCAGGGCCCAGGGTGGCTGCTCCAGGTCACCCTGCAGTAAGGCCGGCCCTGCCCTTGGATTTATTAAGAAAGGATTACACCCTGAAGAAAAATTGTGGCATTGGGGTGATTTAAGCACTCTGTTACATCCCTGAAGGCATTGGGTTCAAATCCTGATGGATCCCACATTGGATGGTACCTCCACCACCAGCTGTGAATGGGTAGCTGATCTGTTCGGCTGGGCACAGACAAAGACTGGCATATATGGTGCTGGCCAAGAGCTGAAACAGGTATACTGTTTCACTCACAAAAACAGGTATACTGACTGGAATTACAGCCCCCGATTTGACATGGTAACATGGGTACTAATCGGGACTAGGACTGAAATGGTAAGTCACTGCGGTAGCTTTTTCCAATGGAAAAAGCTCATCTGCAACGAGCGGCACGGTGCGATAGGCATGTTTATTCCACTACTTTCATTCCGATACTTCCACCGGCTGTGAAAATAGCAGAACAATGTTTGTTCTGGCAGTTTCAATCTTCCGTAATTTCCATCGGCACTGTAAAGTAGTGGAACAATGTTTGTTCCGACAGTCTCTCAATTAGTGGAATGCCGGCGGAATACCAGCGAAAAAACTGTGGAACGTCATGGGCAATTCCAAAATGGCAGAATACTTTAATACTATTTAAAGTATTAAATAGCCAAGCGTAAAAAAGAGTTGCCACTTCAGCCATAAATTCGGGACCCAATTACTGTCCGACGAGATACTCAAAGTACTAACTGGACAACCTTTCCTACCGATTTACTGACTTTGCATACCAATTTAGCAGTTTACCATTATCAAATCAATCATTAAATGAAAAATTGGTAACACTAATGGTAATACCTGGCATTTCGAGGACTTGGATGCCCAACTTGATACCTGGATACTCAGGGTGGGAATTTTGGTTTCGGAGAGAACCAAAATCTTCTGACAATGGCTGTTTTAGATTAATCTGAAATTATGGATCTTTTCAGTTCCGGTGTTTTGTTTTTCCCCCCCCCCCTTGATTTCATTTTGGTCTTTTTCATTGATTTTATTTCATTTTTCCCCCCATTACAGTTTGTTCTCATTGACTTCAATGGGAGGGGGTGAAAAATAAAATTAAAATAATCAGAAGCCAAAACGAGATCCAAAATTCAGAAAGAACTGAAAAAAACAAAACCGAAATTCTGCCCGGAGCCCCACCCCTACGGAATATTGATTAGCAGACTATCCAAAATTGTAGGCATTAACCCTCAAACAACAAACGTGCTCCTCATTTCAGCTTTATGCTAGCCATATCACACCCTTGTGTACCATAAGCCACAGAAACTGGTACCTTAACTACACCAGCTTATATGGGGCAGTAAAGTGGCTCAAAAAGGTTGGACTTGGACCTTGACATGATTGCACCCCAATTGTTTAGCTACTGAGGAAACTAGTGAGACAGAAACTTTTGCTTCGTTAAACTATCAAGCTAGCTAACTAAATTTAAACTTGGACTTCATTAGAAACTGAACTAATCAAATTCAACAAAGATGAAATGCATGCGTATAATCCCCTAGCTGTTAATCAAATTCAAAGATCTGTTAGACATGAACATTTAAACTAGATTAATTGATGGGATAAACTCCATTCACACTAACTCTTTTCAGTATATTGAGTGGTGGTCTTAGATTTTACCATATAATCTTTTTCTTTTAGGATGCAATGATTTTTCCTTCTTTCTTAGGATGTGAAATCAAACTATCCGAATCCTGTCCATCCAATGAATCAGTTAATGTTACGCAATCACTTTTTCGGATGGGAATATTTTATACAGTCCGATTAGTAGAGAAGAATGTTGGACATAATGCTACTGTAAACCGGCTGAATTTTATATTTGAATTCATTGCTAAATTTCAAGACTGAAATTTCTTCTTCTGCCAAAATCTTCTCCAAGGCTTCTTGCAGCCTCCAACACAGGAGATCCGGTTCTTTGATCAGACATCCTAGAGCTGAAAACAGGTACCTGATTGGATACCCACAGGTAACTGCATTTTCAGATTTGGTTATCCAAATCGGTATCTGAATACAGTTAAATACGAGAAACAACCACCGGTATAAAATACCAAATTTCCCCCCAAATCCGGAACAAGATTGGGATTTCAAGTAACTGATCAAAATCTGCTTCAGATACTGAAGTACCTGAAATGCTCAGTTTGATTTGGGTCCCAGAAATTTGACGGGTATATCTGTTTTTGAAAGTACTCATTTAAGCTCTGTTCCTCACTCTATGGACAGACACGCGAGTTGAAACCAACAGCCCTGCTGAATAAGGATAAGGCTGCACTAGAGCTGAAATGAGTACCCAAAAAACTGGGTATATCTTTTTAATTTTTGGTATTGAAATCTACTCGAAAATATCAGTACCCAATTTTAACCTGATTTGAGTATCTGATCTGGAAGGTCGATTTCCAGACCTGATTTTTTGGCTCTCCATCCCAATTTACCAATTGGTAACCAGAAAACTGAAAGAGTGGCACTGGAAAGTATTGGTTTTTCAGGTATTTGGGTACCCGATCAGTAACCGAGTAGCCTGAAAATTACCTGATGTGGTACTTTAAAAATACATTACCCATGCGTTGCAAATGAGCTACCTATATTTCAGCTCTTGGGGACTGTGCCCACATTTGGCAATTAGGCAATGTAGAGATGAGTTTCTGAGATAAACAGCAAAAGGCGGGGGGAGATCTGTGTGTAACGGGGCTACAGGGATTCCTGGAATGGATGGGGCTTAAACCCATTGTTTGATTGAGGCTCCTACCCGTTGGCCAGATTAGAGTTCTCTCATGCGAGTAATCTGCATCCGAGCCAAGTCTAACTGCACTGGGCCAAAGCCCAGCCATAGTGTGATTCAACAGGGCTCTTGCAAGCCAAAGTATCTTGGTGGTCCCCCCCACGTGGTGTCATGATGCCACAGAATACAATAAGAGTGTGTCCAAAAGGGGCAGGGTCAAGGTGCTCCTCACCCCCTTCTGTTGTGGCCTTGTCTCCCACAGCATGCCATGAATCATTGCAGTTTGTGGGGGTCAGAGATTGCTCTCTGACTGGGGAGCCCTATCTGAAAACAGCAGGAAGGGTTTGAGTCAGTACTCCTGCCCTGAGCCCAAACACTGCAGTACCAGTTGGGTCCCACCAGGCTTCAAGTTGGGTTGCAGGCCCTAGGCCAGATTTGTTGTGGCTATCTGTAAAGGGGACGGGGGAGGGAGAAGAGGTTGGAAATAGGAAGGGGAATGTTATCTGTTCTGGAGGATGGATGCCAATGCTGGAAGAGAGATCAGAGTTTAGCAGGGAGGTGAGGGATAGAAAATGATATAGTTTAAGAAGACCAAGGTATGTTTGTTATATGGACTTCCGTTCCATATTTCTCCAGATCCAATATCAAATTAAGCTACTACTGATGCTCATCATAGGTACCTGTAAAATGTGAGCACAACAGATCTGTTGGCCTCACTGGAAGGCTAGTCCCTACGTTTCCTGGTGGGCCTGAAACAACAAATTGCAGTGAACGCTGTTTCCATCGGAAGCAGGTAATTCGCCTTCATGGAAGCTTACCAGTTTCCCCACAGTTTTTGCCATGTGCCATTTCTTTGCAAGTTGAACAGAGCTGCTACATGGCCAACCCCAAGCCCCATGTCCACCCTGCACTCCTACCAAGGGCTGTGGAAACGTAGAAGCACCAGGGAAGTGCTGTAAATGGTTATAAAAATTGTTGAAGGAAGCCCTAGAAAGGGTAAAACCAGTGGCCCATTTAGACCCACTGTGGCCCACAGGTCACTGTCATTTGTGGTTTAGGACCATCAGCTGTTAGCCTGGGGGTATCCAAGGTTGTGTTGGCAGCTATCCCAGGCTCTCACCTTAGCATATAGATAAAGGAACAGCCTGGGCTAGGGCCCGCTCAACTGATGCAATATGGACTGCAGTGGGTTAGAAGATTTATTTTAGCTACTCGTGATGCCGTTATTGGTCATGCCCATCATGGCGAGGGGCAGGCGCTGTGAGTGCGGCAGGGACGGGGATGGCCACGGGGATGACTAATGCAGCCATTTCCCCTGGCCTGAGTTGTCCCCAGACATTTTAGCAGAGGGTTCCTGACCTGGGCCAGGTTGTGTCCGTGGTGTGCTGCGGTCATGTGTAATTTTACCCAGAAGTGATGAAAACGAATAATGCCAAAACATGATGAAATTGACAGGAAGTGACAGAAAAAACAGAGATGCCAATATCAACAATGGCAGAAGCATGGAAATAAGCAAGACTGGTGAAATACCGGTGAACACTTACAAGTGCTCTCGAAAGGTTAGTATTTCCCTGCAAACCAGCAACACTTGCTCTCCTCTCAGCCCTATTACCTTGTAGCTTTGAGGCACCAGCATTACTTGCCCCCCAGAGTTCACAACATGCTTTTAAGGCAAAAAAAGTCTCAGAGCACATGAGGCTGCCAAGGTTATAAATAGCATCTTTTAGTTACCAATCTGCATGCCAAATGAAGCAGTCATAGTAACAAAATTAACCAAGGATGCCATTGAGCTAATTCATTCCTAACTACAGACTTGAGGCACAATTGCCTTTAATGCAAGATGATTTCAGTTTGTAGCAATCTCATGACTGTGAAAGGTGTTTGTTGGAGAAGGCTGCAGCCGTCAATCCTTGGGTTTACTTTACACCTTCAGATTGGGCAATAGCAGTGCGAGATTACCTCTCCCCATACCTGTAATGAAATTTTTGAAGGACCAATTCTAGGCCCATGTCCACATTAGAGTTAAGTTAGTGAAAAGATGCCGTGACCCCATGCCTAGCAACTGTGTAACTAGGATTGCCATTTATCGCTATTTTGACCTTGACACTTCCATTTTGATCTATAGGAGAGAGAGGGTCAAAAGCACAAGAGGTTTCAACTAGCACTGAAATGAGAATCCACATAAACAGGAATTCCCATCAAAATCATGGTACCCAATACCATCTCAGTAAAATTAAAAAATGATCAGTACCCAAATTCCTGAGATATGTCCCCTTCCCAACAACATTTTTTGGTTTCCTGGCCTACCATTGACCATTTGCTATTTTCCCACCAATTTCCATTCCAGATATATCACTAGGGCCGAAACTTGATCTCTATTTTCTTGCAATTCTCACAGACAACCATGGCCCTTGACTTGTTTTTTGAGAGAATTGATAATCAAGAAAATCCCGGTTCTCAACTCTCTCAGTTGAAATTTTTTCTTCATATCCCATTTACTGTTACTGTTTACCATTTACCACATCATCCTGGTAATGTGCATGCACAAAATGGCTACCCTTCTCCACAATGGCACCAATGCTGCCAATGGCATTTTTATGAGGACTGCGCATGCACTGAACTGTGGTGGCCATTTTTCACATGCTCATTACTGGGAAGAACATGGTAAATGCGTAAAACATATGGAAATACCTACCTTTGGTTAGCGCTTGTAACCGTTCATTAGTATTACCACACAATTAATTGATTTCACACTTCCACTGTTGTTGAGATTGGCAGCACCTGCCTGTTTCTGTCATTATTCAGTTTCCATCTATTTCCAGTAATTTCTTAATTTTTCATCCATTTCTGATTTTTGTGTGTGTCAATTTACAGCATTTCCCATCAATTTCTGACAGTTTCCCATCACTTCCCAGCAATTTTACATCACGTAGTCAGTATATAAATAACAGTATTAGCAATTCAGTTTCAGGGAACCAGTTCAGTTCATTTTGAGAGGAGTGGTGTGGAACCGAGTTCTATCATTTCTGCATTCTACCGAAAGAACTGCCGGAAGTACTAAAAATTGTGATTCCTGAACAGAAACTAGCGGAATATAGAGTGGGAGACGGAAGAGTGGGAACTGCTGAGATGGGATCGGATAGGGATGGAAATTCTGGATTCAGATAGAACTAAATCTACTCCAAAATTTGAATCTTTTTCAGTTTTGGATCTATAACACGGATTTTTTTAGTTCTGATGTTTTGCATTGTGGTTTGTTCCTATCGACTTCAATGGGTGGGGGTGTGTGAAATGGATGCAAAAAATCCAAATCAAGTTCCAAAATTCCTAAAGAAACAAATCCAAAAAATCCAAATCCGAAATTCCCCCCTGGAATCCCACCCTTAGGATGGGATTTTGTTTGATATATATTGTAATTCAGATTGGTTTTTGTTTTTTTAATTATTGTAAATCACCCTGAGCCACTTTTGAGATAGGATGGCGTATAAATAAATAAATCTCCTCTTTCACCTGCTAGCATTCATTTTACCATTATTGCAGCTACAAGATACCTTAGACCCTGCACTCAAGGTTGCCAACCTTCTGGAACAGATTCAGAGAAAAGTATCTTGTAAGTCACGGAACTGATTTCTTTTTAGCTACAGGACATTTGTTCAACCAGGTTTTGAGGTAGGCAATGTCTTTAAAATATGGAATATGCGAATGCAATCCATTTTTGAGAGACTTTTTTTAAAAGATAAAGAACTGCAAATTAATTAAATGGAAAAAACAAACAGGCTGCCAATAAATTAATTTAAAAATGTAACTCATGCAATCAAAGGACAACATCCAGGGGACTGTGTCGCATGAACACCTCAGTAAAACAGCATTTTTTAAAAGATGTATTAAAATATTATATTTGTAGAGAGAGAAAAAAACTAGAATAAAAATCTATAACTAAGAGAAACACATGCCCAGAGGGAGAATTCAAGATCTGTTTATGTGTAATTGTTTTTTTTTCCCCTCTGTGTAGGTCGTGTCAGTGAACAGAGCTGCCTTACATCCAGAAGATGGCTAATCACATTCAGGGAATCTACACGCTGCTAACTGCATACTAAGCTCTGAAAGGTTTACAGTCTTTGTGCTACATTATCTTATGTACTCTATACATTACACTCAGTATAAATTAGTCAGTGACTACAAACCAGTAACGCTGAAACAGGTACTTAATTTAATATCCATGGGTAATACCCACATTTTTGAGTACTGCACTGAGTACTCAACAGGTTACCTTCGGTAACCTGGATATACAAAAAACATTAGTTTCTGATATCAATTTTCAGATCGGTGTCTCAGGATGGAGAACTTGGACAGAAAACAAAAATCAGGTGCAGAAGTTGAAGAACCGGAACTAGAAGTTAACTTCCTGGGACGAAAAACCAAAAAAAAAAAAAAAGGAGGTCAGAAGTAGAAAAATCTGTATGGATGTTGACTCAGCCTGGCCCCGTGAGCCACCCAGGTGGGCAAAAGCAGGCGGGCACATCTGTTTTCACAGCTACCCTACTCAGTGTGGGAGGTTGCCATGGTGCTACTACTCATTTCAGTTTTTAATTTGACAAGTAGAGCAAGGCCGGCCTTACTGCAGTGCAACCTGGGGCTCTGTGCCTTGCTATTTTCTCTGCTGCCGGAGGCCCTGTAGTAGCCCCTACTTTCACAGAACAGGCTCCCCACTCCCTCCCATTGGTGCCCCAAACATGGCCACCTCTAGCACCCCACAGTTTATCTCCTCCCTGGGCCCTGCAAATTTTATGATCAGCCCCAATTTTAAAAATAAATTGATGAAACTGGCAACACGTTTTACAATTTGGTATGGAAAGGAGTAAGAGATGAAAATCAATTATGTATGGAATCAATTATGTATCAATTTATGTATGGAAAGGAGTGAGATGAAAATCAATTATGGCACAGAGATCCTGGCATTAAATCTTTTATTTTGGATAGTTTCAGAACCAATGTTTCACTCTAGGGAAAAGGTTTTATTTATTTATTTAAGATTTATATCCCGCCCCTCCTGCCCACAGGGCAGCCCGGGGCGGCGAACAACATTCATTTAAAACAATATAAAATTTTAAAACAATTTAAAATACAATATGGAGACGGGCCACGGCATGCTGAACCAGCTGCAGCCTCCGGACCAGCTTCTCGGGCAGCCCCATGTAGAGCGCGTTGCAGTAATCCATCCTCGAGGAGATGAAGGCATGGATGACAGTGGTGAGGTCGGAGTCAGAAATACGGTCAAAGCTGCCAGACAAGATGTAACTGCCGAAATGCACTCCCCATCATGGCCACAACCTGAGATTCCAAGCTGAGACGTGAATCGAGGAGCACACCCAGACTCCACACTTTAGAGACCACGGCGGGGGTGAACCCCCCAACAAGAGGAGATTCAACCACCCCCAGGCCCCCCAAGCCCTCGCCCACCAACATCACCTCCACCTTGTCAGGATTCAGTTGCAGATGACTCAACCACATCCAAGCCCCCACAGCTGACAGGCACTGGGAAAGTAAGGAGACTGCATGGCCTGGGTCGATGGAAAAAGAGAGGTAGAGCTGAGTGTCATCAGAATACTGATGACACTGCATGCCCTGAAACCCACTCACGATCTCCCCTAACGGCTGCATATAGATGTTAAACAAGAGGGGGGGCAGAATGGCACCCTGTGGGACTCCACACGTGAGGTCCCAGGGGGAAGACGTACACTCCCCCAAGACCACCCAGTGAGTTCTCCTGGCCAGGAACGAACGAAACCAGTCCAAGACCATCCTGCTAATTCCGGTACGGTTCCGCAGGCGAGTCACCAACAACTCGTGATCGACTGTGTCGAACGCAGCCGAAAGGTCTAGCAGGACCAGTAATGTCTGATGACCCTGGTCCAATGCCAGATGGAGATCGTCAACCAAGGCCACCAATGCCGTCTCCGTATTGTACCCAGGCCGAAACCCAGACTAGGAGGGATCAAGGAAACCGGTGCAGTCCAGATGTTCCTGGAGCTGTCGTGTCACAGCCCGTTCAATAACCTTCCCTAAAAAGGGAAGGTTAGAGACTGACTGATAACTGGCAGGAGCATCAGCATCAAGAGATGGTTTCTTCAGCAGGGGTCTAATCACAGCCTCTTTTAGGCAGTCAGGCACCCTGCCCTCCCGAAGGGAGGCACTAACCACCCCAGCCAGCAATGGCCACTACGTCTCCTGGCTAGCTTTCACCAGCCAGGATGGGCATGGATCTTGCTCACAAGTAGTGGCACGAACAGATCCCAACAAGGACTCCACATCGGCAGGTGACACCATCTGAAATCGATCCCACAAAACAGGACAGGGCATCCATAGCCCCTTAAATATACAGAAAATAAACAAACAAACAACACCCCCCAACAACAGAGTCTAGTCCATTTGTTCATTCATTAACTCAAACTGGGGATGGGACTTCGGGTGGAATTTTGTTTTGGTTTTTTTTCAATTCTTCATGATTTTCACATCTCTTTCCAGTTTTTTTTTTCTGGGGGTTTTGCGTTGATTTCCTGTTTTTTTTTCTCATTGCCTTCAGCAGATGATCTCCCATTGAAGTCAGTAAGAAACAAAAAACCACTGCAAAAAACTGGAAATACCAAAGCCAAAAGAACCACCACAATTTCAGTTTTACGGTTTTAAATCCAAAATGGCCATTTCAGTCCAAAAATGAAATTCCCACTCCTAACTCAAACCACAGTTCTAGTAACCAAGACGGAACAGGGGATGTTGAGACTCTCAATGGATCAAAGTGTGTGTGGGGCAGAGTTTAAGCAATCCCGTGGAGCCCCCATGCAGGTCACCTACAGAGTATGCATACGAGGGCAAAACTGGGAAGCTGTGAGTAGTAAGAACACCATGTGTCACTCCGCTACTTGCTCCTATGACGTGGCCCAAGTGCCCTGCAGAGGTAGAGTTGAAGCAGGTAGCAGATTGCTCGTAATTTTTGGGTAGCCTGTCAGATACCCAAGAGCCAAGTTGGGTGCCCAATCCCAATTACCCAAAATACTGGCTATTCCCATTGCCAGGGCACAACAAAATAAATGAACCAAGAGTGAACACACACACTTGTTTTGGGTGTTCATACCAAAGGAATATTCAGCTAGCTATTTAAAATAATTGAATATTTCTTTCAAATTCTCTATCCTAGTCCAAGTCTTAGCATATTCCAGAAGTGATAGAAGTCTTTTTTGGGGGCAAAGTAGGATGTGTGGTGTTTTTAGACAAGAACCACCCCATCCATCATCCACCCATTATGCATGTTCCAGGGCTGCACAGGGGGGCAATTTGGTCCTGCAACAAGCAGGATGGGTCGGTAATTGGCGGGGAGGCACTTGTTTAAAAACACCCAGAGTTGCAAGAGTACTGTGGGTCTTTCCAGTAAAAAGAGAGAGGCTGGGCTGCAGCCTCAGTATACCCGATAGCTGAATTGCCTGGCCTGAAGAGGCTAGCAGCATCAGCTGTGGCAGTACAGCTTATATAAGGCTGTTTTTACAGGAGCCTCGTTTCTCCTGGACTTCTGAAGTCCGGGAGAAACAAACTTGTGTGCATGGAGAGGGAGGGATTAGATGTTCATCCCCGCTATCGGAATTCAGCCGGGGCACCACTGGAAATAGCGGACACCAGCAAACTAGTGCATACTTGGAGAACTGGACTTGTAAAAACTTGATATGAGGTTTTACAAGACCTGTTCTCCAAGTATGCACTAGTTTGTCAGTGCCTGCTGTTTCCAATGGCACCCGTCTGACTTTCAGTAGTGGGGGTGAAGGACTAAACCCTGCGAGTTTGTTTCTTCCAGACTTCAGAAGTCTAGGAGAAATGAGGTCCATGTAAAAATGGTCTCGGTGTGCAGGAAGGTTCCAGGGGTGGCGGGAGGAGAGTGGGGGGACTCACCAGGTGAAAGGTTGTTGAAGGGAACCAGGACGTAGGCTCTTGGGACAACAGAGAAAGAAGAGAAGAGAAGGATCCAGACTGGGTCTACAGAGCTGATAGCTGAAGCTCCAGAAATCAAAAGAAGGGCCTTTTCAGCAGTCAGAAGACAGAGCGTGGAACTCTCAGAGGCTACAAGAGTCTGACTCACATGCAAATATTCATTGACTCTTTTTACATGAGACGGACCCCTGCATGCACATGCAGGTCCGCTACATGTGCTTGCATGGGTGTCATCCATGTAAACACTGTGGCAGACAAATGGGCGCGTGTGCTCCTGCGACCCACCCATCTCTACCCATCACCCACACATGGAAAAACCGGCAAAAAGGCTGGTTGCTTGGTGCACGTAGATGGGTGTGCGCCTGTCCACATGCTCCTGCCACCCATCGCCCCTCCAGCGGCACGCCACGAGCTGCATACCGATCCCCATCCTCCCTCGTTTACAAAGGGCCTTTGTTTTGGTCAGACAGGCCTGTTTATTATTATTTGGCTTATGTACTTGTGGACCAGTGTTTGACAGGAGAAGCCTCTACATGGGAAATATGTGGATGGCTAGAAGGGGTGTAGTGGAGGCCAGGCCCTAAAACACGCTTATTATTATTAGTGCCAGCAATGTACCAGACACTGTACAGTCATTAGTTACAGACCTGTTAATACCTTGGACTTCGAATGGTATTGGATGTTTCATGTGGTGGCGTGCAAGCGGATTCTCCAGTTACCAAGACTGACATGCCCTCCTCAGTCTTAGAGAAGCGACACTGCCACAGAAAGCATTTGGCAGGTGGTACCATGGGGTTGGGTGAGGGGTTTTTAGGGTTGAGGAGGAGTTTTTAAAATGGATTTTGATATATTTTTATATACTGTAAGCCACCCTTGGTCTTAGGAGAAGGGCAGAGTATCCGATTTAAATTAATTAAATAAAATTTAAAATCTACTATTAGTTTCAGCTTGTGTGTGTGTGACTGTTTTTATACAGACATGGGTGTGTGTGTGTGTGTTGTGTGAGCTCAGTGGAGCGCAAACACACTTCTGGGGGGTGAGGGAGGGTTTAGACAGCAGTGAATGGGTGTGCGTTTGGTGTGTGACCCATCCACACATGCCCCTACACAAAGCCCCTACACCTGTTTTTTCCCCCAGTTGCTCAGTGCAGGGAGATGAGTGGAGACGTGTGTGTCGCTAGAGTGTGCGCCCACCCACCCCTACTTTTAAACAGGTGGCACCACACGTGTCCACTGGGTAGACTTGTGTGTTACAGTCTCGTCTAAAAACGGCGTGTGTGAGATACACACATATTCCACTTGAAACAGTGCGATTTAAAACAAATTGATTCAAGTGAAATCAGTTAAGGACTAATTAGAAGCCACAAAAGGCTTACATTGTACAAACACATCCCAATCCTTTAAGGCAATTGTTAATGAACCAAACCCAAAAGCTGCCTTTGCAAGATCACGTTAGATAACAGACTAAATGTGGAAGAGACTTCGAAACTGGAATGAGGCAGCAAAAGCTTTCCTGGTTGTCCTCTTTTGCCAATACTCCCTGGCCGTATTCCCCTAGGCAGATTCAGTGTAGCATGCTTTCTAGTGTTTTGCACAGTTCATCTGTAAATGCCCCCAAAGCAAGATGCTTCTGCCAGGTTCATGAAGAGCTATTTAATAGTTTAATGCACCACAACATAGGAAGTTTTCCCGATAGCTAGGCTCAATTCTCTTTTATTCATCCCATGACTCCCATCACTACCTTCAATCACCTGTAACAATTCCTCTGCCTTTTTTGGTCCAACATACTGCCAGCTATGGCCACTGCAAATTATTTTTTTCAGAACCCAGTTGAATCAGAGGAAATTAAGTGCAATTTGCTTTAGACAAAGTGGAAGTACCAGCATTAAACAGTTAAAGTCACACTACGCATTAATAAACATGCAGCTGGCACGCCAGTTACACGTCCCAGGGAGCGGGGGCACCCCCAGCCGGACCAGAGAACTGAGTAAATATTCCTGATAGTGGACCAGACCCAGGGGGGGGGGGGCGGGCAAGGCAGAAGAGATGCGAGACTGGCTGGCCCTGCCCCCATACTGTGGCCAATGCCTCACCCCCTGCCATTATGGGCAGCCATGGCTTCCAACAATAGGCAGCCATGCGGACTGGCCATGGCTGCTCCCACATCGGGACTGGGATGGTGGCACAAGCTTATGCACTCCCGCGGCAGGGCCCACTGTGGCCCACCTGTGCAGCTCTTGGACCCGGACTATGGACCCAGTTCCGTCCGAGCTCATGATTCCTGGGCAGTCATCTATCTAGCCAGGGGCCGTAGCAGACCCACATCTGGGCATAGCAAGCCATACCAGGGAAACATCATGTTTATTAATGCCCTCAGAGACAAATGCATGATTTCAATGCAAAACTTAAAATGGGCCAATCTAAGTTTTCCAATGCAGCTGAATTGGATCTTTAAAGGAAACAAAAATGGCTGTCATGCCTTTAGTCACACTGTGGGAGTGGCAAATACTAATATTAACTAACCTCCCGAGTAGCTGTAACTTTGAGGGTTAGCCGGAACAAAAACCACTGCATTAAAATGTTCCTGTTTTCTATAACTAGGTTACTGATTTCAAAAAGGCCCTTCTCTTGATTTCAGTGTCCTTTCTGTTGACTATGAATATGGTCAAAGAATTCAGATTAGAAGTGAAACAAGTTCCCACAAATATAGGTATACGCATAAAAATGTCCGGTACCCGAATTGACTCAAAAAGATCGGGTACGGATCGCTACCCAGTTTTGACCTGAATCCTGGAATGTTCTGGAATCCTGAATTTCAGCCCCAATTTTGGGGGTTTTAAAACCAATTTTTCAATTGGTACTGGGGTTGGGGAAAAAAACGTAAAAATCAGTAAATCGGTACTGGAAGTTACCAGTTTGTTTGGTATCTGAATACTTTATTGGTGATCAGGTAGCCCATTAAATACCCGACACGGTACTTGAGAGTGCAGGTTTTACCCACAGTTACCAAATTAGGTACCCATTTCAGCTCTTGTCCAAATGCAGATACAAGCTGTATGCTAAATTTGCGAAATTACGTTACACCCAAAATAATCAAAATATGGATTATTTCATGAAATAGGCAGAACTGCTACCTCATTCATGAAATACGTAATACTACCACCAAATTCATGAAATCAGCAAATTCTTTGTCTAATTTTATAGAAAGCAATCTAGAGAAGGAGGTTGCCATGTTGTTCCCAAATGTAAGAGATGGAGGTAAAGCACCTAAGGCAATATCTTTTATTGGACCAATAAAAATAAAGTAAGTTGATCCAATATGTGATATCTGAACTACTTTGCCTCCATCTAATTTATGATTTCATCAATTAGGCAGAGGATTTGCTGATTTCATGTATGAAATGCGGCCTCGTTTAGTTTGTGAACTACACAATATTTTGCTTATTTCATGAACTCCACAATTTCAGAAACAGAGCGTAATACAGATGCTTTTGGCAGAAGCTGAAAAAGTATCTAAAATCAGTAGGATTCCCAAAAGCAGGTTTTGTGTTTTATTTAAAATCTATAAAAAGCCACGCACAGACACTTATTATGCTATAAGATAACCAACTTGCCCAGCATGCTTATATCTATGTATTCATAAAGCACTGGCTTGATTTGTTTAAGCGAATGAAACATAGGGGGAAGGTATATACACAGAGGTATCTAACTGTATTAAATTGCTTTTTTACGTGTACATCCTAAAACCTAAGTTTCCAATTTACCAATCCATCTTCTTCCCGACTCTGTCCAATATTGCTCTGGTAGTAAAAAAAAATCCAGAAATCATTATCCAGCCTTCAATCAGTGGCTTACACACTGGGGTAGCTTGCTTTATCTTAGTAGTAAGATAGTGACTGGCAAGAGCAATAACACAAAGATAAGACTAGATTCATATCACTCCTTGTCAACATTCCCGACACATCACTCGTTTTTTATTCTTGAATAGAGACCCAATCAATCCTACCTTGCAAAATTACTTGTGGCAGTGCCTGGAATGTTGTGGGAACTTTAATGATGTATCAGTTTTAGAGGCACTGGACTTTGGTGACTTTTTATAGAGCACTTGTTTGTGATTCCCCCCCTCCATCCCATGTATATGAGAGAGAGTGCGATAGGTTAGAGATAGTAGACAGCTGTAGGAGTTAGCTTAGTGATAGAGATAGCGTTAGTGATTTAGTTTTAGTGTTTGTAGGAGTAGGCCTGTGTACTTATTAGATAATACATTTAGTTCATAGCATTTAGAATAGTTAATAGCAGTTAGATTTAGTGTAGATAGATATAATATTAGATAAAAAATTTAAATTAAAAAAACCATATAAAAACAAAATAAACCAAAAAACCATATAAAACCAAATAAAAAAACAAAAAAACATATTAAAAAACAAAAACCCACAAATAAAAACATTTCCTGAATGGCTGAACCCGAACCCGGCGAATCACCGAACGCACAAACCAAATGCGGCCGAACCGAACGGACAAACCCGAACCACGGTCTGTTCGCCCATCCCTAGTTACCGGGGCATCTGGACGGGGTCAGTTTTCCCGATCCCTCGCAGTCTGGTTTTCACGTCGGGTTTGGCATGGAGACTGCACTTGTTGCCTTGGTCGATGACCTGCGCCGTGAATTGGATCAGGGCAGATCCTCAATTTTGATCTTACTGGATCTGTCAGCAGCATTTGATACCGTTGACCACGAGATGTTGGTGGCAAGGCTGCGGGGCCAGGCTGGGGTGAGCGGAATTGTTCTGGAATGTTTCCACTCATTCCTGGCCGGGAGAACTCAGCGAGTGGTTCTCGGGGAATGGACGTCATCTCCCCAGAATCTCACATGTGGAGTTCTGTAGGGGTTCTATTTATTTATTTAGAAAAGATTTTTATCCCGCCCCTCCTGCCTGCAGGGCAGCTCGGGGTGGCGAACAACAAATTAAAATAAAAAGTTTAATAAATAAGATAAAAATCCCATATGTGGGAGAAAAAAACCCAACTCCCTCCCCTCCCAACCCACCCACCCTATCCCCCCTCACCAAAATCCTGGAGGAACAGCCAGGTATTACACAAACTTTGAAATGACAGGAGGGTGGGGGCCAACCAAGCCTCCTCCAGACGATCTCAGGGGTCACATGGGCACATGGGGAGTGAGGCGGTCCCGCAGGTAAGTAGGGCCCAGGCCATGAAGGGCTTTAAAGGTCAAAACCAGCACCTTGAACCTATCCCGGTGCTTTATAGGCAGCCAGTGCAGAGCCCGGAGCACTGGAGTCATGTGCTCCCTGCAGCCCGCCCCCATAAGGAGACGGGCCACAGCATTCTGCACCAGCTGCAGCCTCCAGACCAGCTTCTCGGGCAACCCCACGTAGAGTGCGTTGCAATAATCCTGCCTCGAGGTGATGAAGGCATGGATGACAGTGGCCAGGTCAGAGTCAGAGATACGGCTGAAGCCACAAGACAAGATGTAGCTGCCGAAACGCACTCCCTGCCATGGCCACAACCTGAGATTCCAGACTGAGCCATGAATAGAGGAGCACACTCTGACTCTGCACCACGGGAGGACGAAACCCCCCTCCCCAAGAGGAGATTCAACCACTCCCAGGCCCCCCAAGCCCTTGCCCACCAACATCACCTCCGTCTTGTTGGGATTCAGCTGCAGATGGCTCAACCTCATCCAAGCCCCCACAGCTGACAGGCACTGGGAAAATAAAGAGACTGCATGGCCTGGGTCAATGGAAAAAAAGAGGTAGAGCTGAGTGTCATCAGCATACTGATGGCACTGCATGCCCTGAAACCCCCTCACGATCTCCCCTAATGGCTGCATATAGATATTAAACAAGAGGGGGGGGGCAGAATGGCACCCTGCAGGACTCCACACGTAAGGTCTCGGGGGAAAGATGTACAATCCCCCAAGACCACCCAGTGAGTTCTCTATTCTGTCCCCTCTCCTGTTCAATGTGCATATGCAACCATTGGGTGAGGTCATGAGAGGGTTTGGCGTACGATGTCATCAGTACGCCGATGATACACAGCTTTACCTCTCGTTTTCTGGAGAGCCAGGCCCGGCAGTCTCAGTACTTACCCGGTGCTTGGCAGCTGTGGGGGACTGGACGAGGATGAGCCGTATGAGGCTGAATCCCAACAAAACAGAGGTGATGTTGGTGGGTAGGGCTGAGAAGGTGATGGCTCCCATGATTGGTGGGGTCTGCCCCCCTCTGGCTGCTCAGGTCCATAGTCTGAGGGTGATCCGCAGCTCTGCCTGGATTGTCAGATGGAGGCTGTGGCAAGAGGAGCATTCCACCAATTACATCTGGTGTGACGGTTGCGGCCATGTGTCTTGGACTCTGATTTGGCCACCATCATCCATGCTTTTATTACTTCTCGACTGGACTACTGAAACGCGCTCTATGTGGGGCTACCCTTGGTGATGGTCCAGAGGTTGCAGGTGGTGCAGAATGCGGCGGCACACCTCCTAACGGGGACGGGCTGCCGCGAGCACATTACACCGGTGCTCCGGACTCTGCACTGGCTGCCTATTGCCTTAGAAATGTAAAGCCTACTATAATGGCCAGACCAATAATCCATCTAGCCAGTATCCCATCATCTCCAACAATGGCCATTATCAGAAGTTTCAGAGTAAACATAAAAAACAAGACATATATAGGATTGTCACCTTTCAGGGTTTTGTCAGGAGACTGAACTTTGAACCAGGCTTCAGTAGATGCTCTGATATCTCCAGGCCAGCCAGGGGTGTCCTTGGTAACCCAGACTAGGACTTCGGCGGGCAGCCATGTCAGAAAGGTGACGGGTAACAGGGACTTTCCTGACCTGTTTCTGAGATGACCCTGCTCTATGGAGAATCATGACGTCACAATGGCCCATAAAGGTGGAGTTACATCAGAAAAAGGAATGACGGGGGGGGAGGGCACGAAGAGACAATGCCTATGTAGTTCCATCCTTCTGGGTGAAAGCTCAGGTGGAGGTGGTAAACCTACATACATGGAGTCAACCATCCCCTGTTCTTCACTCCCAGCTAGGAAAGGTGTGAAACTGGTACTCTGTTTAAGAGAAAATTTTATGCATTTTCAGACTCTCAATAAAAATTCCGCCATGAATTTCTTCCGTGGTGCAATTCTGACTTGAGGGGACTGCTATTTTATGTTCTGCCATATGTGTGTGCAAAACGGCAGCACGCCGAACCATGTATGCGCAAAATGGGGGCGTAGTACAGGTATCCGCCATCATGCACATGCACAGTATGGGGACCACCATTTCGCACATGCACAGTATGAGGTAAACAATCCAGCTGTTCAAGCAAAACATGGACTGAATAAAGTTCCAGTCCATATTTCAACAGAACGTTCAGAATGACTGAATACATCGAAAAAAGATACCGAGCTGGAATGTTTCATTTCATTGCATTTGTCCGATCAATGCACATAGCAGCCATTGACGGGACCTATCCTTCACAAGCGTGTCAATTTTATTTTATTTTTATCTCCGTTATAAAAAAATAAAATAAAAAATGACTTCAGGCTATTTCTGTAGTTTGGGAATATTTGTCATCAATAGTTTTAAAGTAGAGTAAGAGTTACTTCTTTAAAAAAAAAAGATCAGAAATAAGAAACAAACACTAATCCTCATAATTAAACAAGGCTGCTGTAAATAGTTCCACATGCATATATCGTCAATAAGAAATTAAGAACCCTAGATGAAATGTCAGAAGCTTTTTAAACTATTTTTCTTACGAGTTCATATCAGCGGCGCGATTATCATATTGATTCTGAATATCAATGAGATAGCATTCCACAGTGTTTATTCTTCACCCAATTGCTTTCTTGAATGTAATAAAATTAAATCCAATATGATATTAAATGTAAACACACACTGATATTCTGTGTAAATATCCATTTAAAAAATCTCTCAGCTTATTGCTATTCAGAGCCTCTCTGGAATGTAATGTTGCAAACTGCAATAATATATTTTTCAACCTTCATCTTGGTATTGTAACTAAAGAGAGAGGATAATCTTTTTCTATTTCTTTCCATAATAACATTGCATTATTTAAGCAAGAGAAAATGCAAATAGAGAGGCTGCTTTGCATAAAGTATCCTTCTTAGTAGATCCCTTTTGATTGGTTTCAAGGCAGAAGAAAAAGAAAAAAGGGATGAGTCATGTGGTAAACCGGTCCTAGTCGAAATTGACTTTGGGTAACTTTATACCACTTCCCAGCATGCTCCCAGACAGCTCTCTCAGCATGCTCACAGAAACTGCATTCAAAGAAACAGCAGCCCCACTTTGAGTGTGTCCACAGCAGCGCGCCTGGCTCCTGCAGCTTTTAGGTGCGTTTGTTGCCTCCCCTATCCTGCCCCTTCCCTGCCCCCTTCTGCCCAGTTACCTTCTTCCCCCTCCCCCACCCCATGCATCTGAGTTACCAAGCATTTTCTGAATTACTGAAGAGCAGGCCCAACCCTTGGAAACTCGGATATGCTTGCAAATATTTTTAAAACTATTTGGTATACCCCCTTGGTAAGTACCTCCTACGGCACTGCAACCTCACCTGTGTTCCCATGAGGAGGGGACTAAAGTGAAGTTAAGGGGAAAGAATTTGCCTCTCCAAGCAAGGAATGTTTAAACAGGTAAGATGATCTTCTGTACAGCAGTGTGGTAATTACTCCCCGACTTAGCCCTTTACTGTTCCAAGAAAAAAGTCAGTGCTTCCTCCTTTTTTGTGTCCTTCAATGATTGCTTGTGCTTGTAATTTCAGCTGCCTCTTTCGGAAGTTTCCTACAAGCAGAGAGCTTAAACAAGTACCCACAATAATGGGTATACCTATCTGAATTATGGTACCCAATTCAACCCAGTAATTGGGTACTACTCCTACTCTATTAGTGCCTAGTGGGGTACCTGATGTATTGATTTAGCAACCTCCCATTACCAAAAATTAGCTGGAAAACAGAAAATTGATATTTTATTTATTTACATGTCTGCCCCGCCCAATCCCCTGGGACTCAGGGAGGGTTACAATGCACAAAAATAAAGCCATATAGTAAGACACCACACAAAAACCAGATAAAATCAAGTCACCCATAATACCACAACCCTGCCCCTGCCTGCCCAATGCCAGACTAAACAAAAAGATCTTGCATTGCCTCCGGACGATGAGCAGGCTCACACTTAGGCCCCTTTTCACATGGGCCACAGTGGGTGGGTTGGGGAATGGGTTGCATCGGTGGCAGGGGAGCTGGGTGTGCAGCTATTCCCACGAGTGCACACCCACCTCCAAGTACGGAGCAACCTGCATTGGTGCCTGTTGCACTGCGCATGGGCGATGGATGGAGGTGGGTAGAGTACGGAAACACGCATGCACCCCCACCCACCTCCCACAGGCATCCCCCCACACCCACCACAGCGTTCACACGGGCGCCCCCCCCCCCACATGTGCGCAAGGGGGTGGGGCGCCCATGTGAAAAGGGCCTTAGATGAACCTTCAAGGGGAGGAAGTTCCATAAATGTGGGGCAACCACCAAGAACCGCCTCATTTTAGAAATCGGGTGGTCCGAGGGTACCTACAAGAGGGCGTTCCTGGCTTACCTCAGAGGCTGCAATGGACATGACTGAGGAAGATGGCAGTCTTTCTGTAACACCACCACCTGATATTTCAGGCGAGTGAGTTCCTAATTTGGTACTCTGAATCAGGAGGTTATCTGATGTAAATACCCTTGCTCATGAGATCTTCGATGTGCCTCACATTCTCCCCCTTGAACAGAGGGGCTGAAGTGAAGCAGAAAGGGAAGTTAGAGGGCCAGCTAAAGGACTTTGGAGCCCTGCACACTAGGGATGGGACACCGGGGAGAATACCGGATTTATCAGTATCTGATCTCCCCAGTATCGGATTTACCGGTATTGGCATACCAGTTATTTAACATTGGCCTCTTTACCGTTTTTTTTACATTGCGGCCATTGAAATCAATGGCTGCAATGTAAAAAAAACGGGTAAAGCAGCCAATGTTAAGACGGTTTGCCGATACCGGTGATTATCGGATTAATCCGATATACCCGATTATCGGGTGTATCGGATTTATCAGATACCGATATTCCCACCCCTACTGTACACCATGGGAAGTGATTTTTTTTAAAAAAAAAGACATTTTTACATCCAAAATTTTATTTTAAGTCTAACACATTGATGTTTTACATCCACACACTACCTACTATAGCAACACAGATGTTTATAGGTTAATTTTCCTGCATGAGCCAGGTTTTGCCCCACTCTGCTCCCATCCAAAGCCTTCAGCTGCACTTTACCTCCCCATACTGAACTATACCAGGTGTTCCACACGCCAGTAGTCGGAGTCCATCCTACTATTTGGATATTCGGATGATGGCTATCTCAAAATTATTTATGTAGTGCCATCAAAGTGCCTGCTCCAAGAGTTGTAATTAGAGGCAGGGGCTTACAATCTAGGACGGGCAAGGAAGGGGAGGGGAACATAGGGAGGGACCGGGATAAACGCATTCCCATTTTACAGATGGGGAGCTGAGGCTGCAAGGTAATGGGTGCTTTTAGACACCCATTGCTGCCCCACCTCTATCTACACCCCCCGGGTGGTCCATCCATATAAAAGGTGGGCTGCCACATGTGCAGGCGGAGCAGAGGCAGGGCAGGCTGTCCCTGCTCCGCTCCAACCCTGCTTCCTGTGCTCTGCAACATCCAGGAGCACCGAAGCCATGGATGCTTCAGCGCCACGCTCAGTGGGGCGGGGGGGGGGGGGAGGACGCCCTGGGCAACACCATATAATTAGAGGCAGCAGCCTAGAGCATCGGGCGATTTCCCCACAACTCTATGGTGTGGGCAAGAGGGGGGGGGAGGCGGTGTGTGGGCAGACTGTGGCAGCCATCAGGTCTATAAACCTGACCCAGGCAGGTCGGCAAGCAAGCAGGTCGCTGGGGGTGGAGGTACTTAACGTGTGCATTCAAGGATGCCAGCACCACATCCATCTGAAAACACCCAATGACTTGGTCAAGGCCATCCAGTGAATTCATGGCTAAACTGGGATGTAACCCTGGTATCCCGGGTCCAAGTCCAGCCCCTTATCCACTGGGCTATATTGACTACACAAGTGAATATCATCCATGAATACTATCCACAAATACAAGAGTCACCCTTTATTTTAGCTCTAGTCATTCTGAAATACGAATTAAAGTACTGATCCAAGCCGGGGATGGTTAACTGTGTCCGTTCCAGGGGCCACTTTGAAAATTAGTAGAAGCACCAAGGGCCACACAGATGCTGGGGGTGGAGGTACTTAAGGGGTGCATTCAAGAAAAAGAGGGCCTAAAAGACCAATCTGTGGCATGGATTTGTCCCCGATCCTTGTGTGCATGGGCATACCCTCATCTCTGTTCCCTTACTCCTCACTCAGTTTTTCAGTGCTTGGCTTAGGAACTGAATCAAGGGCCAGATCCTTACTCTGGAAGGGGGACATGTAAAAACTTGTCATGAGCCATGTTTGACCCCCAGGCCTGAGGTTCCCCATCATTGACCTAGGTTCTAAGGTGAAAGTGACCCCATCATTTCCGCAACAACCTCTTTTCTTCCTACAATTCCTTTCTTCTTTTAGCATAAAGCTCTCAGATCAAGGGCTGTCATTGATAAATTTGGAGTTCTCCGAAATACTATGCCCTTTCTGCCTTTCAACTGGAGGCTTCAGCCACCCCCGGACGCTGCCCTGTAAATTACCATCCCATATCTGTAAAGTATCTAGCCTTGATAAATGTCCAACCACCACTAAAGGATCAGACACACACTAGCAAGATTTATGCTGGAGCACACAGAAGATCAGGCTTCTGTGCCGGGAGCATAGGCAGAGCACCTTAAGTTACCGATTAAACAATTTTATGTAAGCTTTATAGCTGTATCTGGCAATGGTTATGGGGTTTAACAATGCATTTTCTGAAGATATTTTGCACGAAGCTTCCACCAAAACAATTTAGGTGTCTTCACTTTAAAGATTCATACTTTTTAAGGTCGTAGTACTTCTTAAAATCATCTAATCCAAGGATGCACAACTCCAAAACGGCAGTGACATTTTAGAAAAAGATGCACATTTTCAGAACGGTCTGGGGCCATTTTGCGCATGTGCAGGGTTTATTAATTAATTTATTATTATTATTATTAATAGATTTTAAACTGAAATGGGCATGTTGGTCACAGTTGCGGTTTGGTACAGATTAATCCGTAACTGTCAATTACGGGCAGTTATGGATTAATCCAAATCTAAAATTCCCACCCCTACTGATTTAGCATCTCCATCTTCTATGTGGCCCTTAGAGCTTGTTCTGATTTTTAAAGTGTCCTTTGAAAAGGTTCCTCATTACTGCTGTAGGCACAGGATGTCCTGCATTGGAGGAGGGTGTTGGACTAGATGACACTTAAGATCCCGTGCAATCCTAGGGAGTCTATGGTTGTGCAACGAAGGCACTGTGGTGAAAGAGTCTAGCTGCACGCACGCTGTGTGGTACGTACCACACAGTTATGGTATTTGTACCAGGGTAGGTCTTTGAGGGGTATGTATCAGCTCAAGTGGTATAGCTCAAGCGGTAAGAGCGCATGCTTTGCGTATATAAGGTCCCAGGTTCAATCCTCGGCATCTCCACCTCAGGACTTCTGGTAGCACCCCTCCAAGCCCCTGGGGGAGGTCTCTGCTTGGAGGAGTCTCAGGTAGCACGCCAGGATGGCCTCTGCCGGAGACCCTGGAAGAGCCGGATTTGGACCCGAATTTGAAACCTCTGCTGCCGTGTCAGGTTGTGACAATACTGGGCTAAGATGAACCACTGGTCTGAATCAGTTAGGCAGTTTAGTTTAGCTGCATGCAGCCACCTCCCCCCCCCACTGAACCCAGACTGTGGTAGGCCACTAGGCAGGGCAGTTGGACCTTGAATAGGGTTTCCACTGGCATGCAGCAGCACTAACAGACCTGTAGGTGCTGGAACAGATGGAGGATAGCACCTAACTGGGAGAACAGTTGAGTTTGGGTGTGGCTGCAGCCAGCCCAAAGGAAGAAGCCAGCCTGAGGGCTAGCTCGGTTGGAAGGGACACGAGACAAGCAGGATCTTGGAGGAAACTCTCCCGCTGAAGGGTAACAGCCAGAGGAGATTGTTGGCTGGTTGGACTTGAGAAGCCACTGAGCTAGAAAAGCCTGTCCTGAAGTCTAAGGGTGAAAACAGACATGACGCTAACCACCCTTTAACCACCCTTGGTGGTTATTTATGCATGTTGCAGGGCTGTATTGGTGCCCTATGCAGCCCTGAAACATGCATAAATAACCACCAAGAGTGGTTAAAGGGTGGTTAGTGTCATGTCTGTTTTCACCCTAAGAGAGCAGGGGAAGAAACTTTGGGAAACACCAGGGAGTGCCTGGTTATAAGTACTGCTGCAGCAAGCAGCAGCCAAGGGGAGAGCTACGCCCAAAGGGGACATTACTGAAATCAAGGGGGTGTCTGTGGGGGTATAGCAGGAGGCCTTAACCTCAAGAACCCCGACTTAAAGAGTGGTATTGAGAGGGTGGGTGCTTTCAAACTTGATGGCTCCCGTCGCTGCCATGAATGTCTCCAGGCAGTGGTGGGAGCCATCACTCTGGCCGGGAGTCAGCCCAGCCACCAAGAAAACGTTGATGGCAGCTGGACTGAGAAGGGGGGAGGGGAAACACATGGATCCCTACCCCCATGCTGTGTGAAGTGGTCCGACCCCCCCCCCACAGATGATGGGTGGCCATGGCGCCCGGCCCCCACTGCCACCCAGGACTACGGTGGTTAAAGTGGCCATACAAACATTATGGCACACTTTACACCCAGTTGGGAAGCCATTCCCTGGGTAGTGTTGACACACAGCCAACTGGGATTTCCCCAGCTCACAGCCCAGGCTAAGTGCCAACACCACCTGGTGAACGGCCTGGGCTAACATCTGGCGACCGTTTCTGATGAGACAGTAGCCCACGGAAAGCATGGAAATGTGGGCTATCGTCACATCTGAAGACACCCACTAATGGTGGAGACTACATAAATAAAGGACAGTATGTACCTCCCAGGGACTATATTCTGTTACCATGTCCATGTCAAACAAAAAGATGCACAACAACAGTCAGAAATACAGCGAGTATTTCCTTTCAGGGATCCCTGCTGAAATCACGTTTTGTGGCTATTAATAGCTTTCACATATCATCAGTTTCAGCAAGCCGACCTGACTCCAGACACCCCACTAAATTTAAACTAATGAGCAGCATGTAACTCAGTTACATATATGGACATTTATCAGATGACAAATTAAAAACAGTAAGACAGTATGACAAATGTGGTGTCAGCAGCATTAAGATGGGACATTTTCACCAGGCTTGCAAGCCACTGTTAATAGGCATTTTGCTACTCTACGGCCGTGGTTGGTGTTTTGTTATTGATCATTACAGCTGTCCGACAGAAGTCAAAGTCCTTCCATGCTGCAAGAGGCAAGGTCCCTGAAGAAATGTGCTAAATGCAAAAAAGCACCTCTCTACTAATGATGACTGACATAAATCTATGAAAGGCGCTTCCGGAGAAGATACCAAGACAACATGCAATAAACATGCTCATGTTTTATGCATGCTGCCGACAGTTTTGGAAATCAATCACAGGAAACTTTAGCATTTCAAATACGCTAAATATTCAAGCCGCATATCAAACTGAAAGGAAAATATTTTACATCTGCTACATTTCATTAACACCATGCCATCTTGGTAATGTTAGTTAAAAATTGGGACTCGAGGAATGGTGTCGTTGATGGGAAATGCAATTGGTTTATGGAAGTAGTCGATCTTCAGCTGGAGACAACTGACTTAGCAACGTCTAGGGATGTTGTAGAATCCATGTTTAGAAGGGTCCACATAATCACATCTACCCTCCTTTTTATAAGACAGGTCAGCGTGTCCTACCCTCCTACCCCCATAGGGGACACATATTGCAAGAGACAAAAAAAAATATTTTAAAAAACTACAGTTCTCAAACGTCTAAATTATAGATTTAATTTATCTATAAATCTGCCAGAAGCAGAGAGTTGAAGGGAGCAAGATGTATGAATGCCACAGGCCTCTGCAGTGACAAGGGATTAATTTGATAAGATATACCCACATATACTTGGAGGCAGAGTCAACATTGCAGGGGGCAGAAGGAAGACGAAAAAAGAAAACAGGATGTCAATCGTTCGCTGAGGGGATGGCATATTGGAAAGCGGTGGGGAAAGCAGATAGATTATTATTATTAAGCATTTATATAGCACCAGCAATGTACCTGGCCCTTTACAATTATATATACACAACACACACACATCAAGCATGGGTATTGACTAGATGACCTTTGAGATCCCTTCCAGTTTTGTGGTACATTTTGAGGCCAATTCATTAAAGTTAGGCACACACAATAAGCACATGTATGATCAGCGAAGGTTTAAAAAAAAAAAAAGGAGAGTACTATTTACAAGTTAACCCACTGGACATGCATACGGATAAGCAATTCTCCCAGTACCGCCATTAATTAGCTCTTTACTGCCTATGACAGCCACTGCCCTCCGGGTCTGGGAAGGGATCCCCACCACCCTATGGCTGGTTATTTTGGGCTCCTATCCAGTTCCTGGATTTGGTCCATAAATCCAGCCTGTGCCCTCAAGCGCAGAAGGATCACGCTCAGTGCAAAGGCAATAAAGACCCACTATTGGCAATAGATTCAAGGCACAGAGCCATGATCTGGATTCTTCCCATCATGATTGATTATAGAGTTTCCACCTGATTTAAGCACAAGGGGACAGGGACCTCTCAGTGCTGTTTTGCATAGATTTGCATGGGTAAGTTCATATAAATTGATGCAAACTTAGAACACTTCTGTTTGGCTAATAAAGAAGACAGGGGTCAGACATATGTGCAGGATACACGGTGTAGAAACAAGGTACAGAGGGATGGGGGTGCAAGGATAGATGGGCACTAGGGATGGGACTTTCAGTTTTGGTTAAATCCAAAACTGCCTTTTTTTTTTTTTTTTTTTTTAAAAAAAAGGAGGCATTTTCCATTTAAATCACAGCACCTGTAAATCTGTCATTTACAGATTGTTTTGGTTTCATGTTTTCCCCACTGAAGTCAATGGGAAATCTTCACATTGAAGCCAATGAGAAATTTTCCGATTGACTTCAACAGAAAGGGACACCAGTGCGTAAACTCATGCCGCCGCAACCACCACCTAATTCCCCGTGACCCTATTCCCACCATCCCCAACACCCCGACGCCCTGGTATGTTCTTAATAGCCTCAGAGGGCTTGACTGAAGCTCCGCCGACCCACCACTGCCGTGGGAGGCCTCCTGGTAGGCTCCTGTACAGCAGCACATTGCTGAGATTCCTGCTCCTCAGTGTGCATGTGCAAAATGGCTGCTGCCCATAACGAAAAAGGTGGCAGCCGAAATGACATTGGCACCATTTTGATTAATAAGGGCAGCCAAGTCCGATTTGCACATTTACCAGTCTTGGAGTGCTGGATTGGCTTGACTGGAGCTCCACCAACCTGCTGCTGATGGGGGGCAGGTGTGTGTGTGTGTGTGTTCCCAGCTACCATGCTGTGGCACACCGCCAAGCCCCCTGCTCTGCAGCCACTAGAACCATTTTGCGTGTGCGCAAAACGGCCACTACCTTTCACCAAAATTTTGGCTCCTGCCATTTTGGTTAAGGGGTGGTGGCTATTTTGAACATACACAAAATGGCCCTGGCAGCCATTTTGCACAGGAGCGCTGTGGAGGAGGGAGCTCAGCAGTGCACAGCGACAAGGTAGCAGAGAGCCTGCCGAGAGCCAGCTCCCCTCTCCCCCCCAATGCAGCACCAGGCCAACGGAGTTTCATACATTCCAGGGCCATGGTGGGTGTGGGGCTGGGGGGGTGGGAGTGGGGGAGAATAGAGCTCCAGAAATGGAGATGGGGGAAATGGTTTAAAGGTTTCCACAGTTTTAGATTTAAATATGAAACAAACAAAAAAAACAAACCGAATCCATAATTAAATCAGTAAAAACCTTTAAACCAAAGCTGAAAAAGCTGAACCTGTAATTTAGGCCAATGTCCCACTCCTAATGGGTACCCACATAGTCTCCTAGGTCAGGGATCTCCTCTTTCACTACAACCAAAACAGGAAATTCCCCTGGTCAGCCAGGTCTGGATAATGCTACATAGCTCCCTCTCCTCCTCCAGTGCATGAAAAGTCAGGTCAAGCATAAGAGGATAATGGACTTACCCCGAGAATTATCGACTGACCCTGAGAAATATTGGCTTATCCATTTGGAAACATAGTTTCAGCCCTGGGTTTCCACTTCTGACAAATCCAGTTAGTTCAGTCCTTTCCGGTGAAAATTGGAACAATTTAAATTCTACACATCCTCATATTGCATCCCACCCCCCCAATGGTGACAACAATCGTACACAAAATGGTGGCACCATGATGGCCAAAACCAATTTGTGCATGTGCCACGATGGTCAGTGCCAGTTTGCATGTGTGAAAATGGTTTGGTCAGAATTCCAATCAAAAACTGAAGGGCTGTTTCGTGTCAGCCCTAGCTTGAAAATCCCAAGAGGTGATATCCCTATTCTTTATGCACATTGACCTCCAATTCTATCTCGCTCAGAGTTTTTGCTAATTTTCCAAGTGTTCCACAGAATGGGAAAATGTACCCTTTCCTCTGCTTTAGAGGACAGGATCAGAATTGCTGAACTCATGCAATAGAAGTGAACCCATATCACAAACCGCTGACAAAGGGTGCAGCCGCACGAGAGGGCTGGGGCAGGCTACCACGCCTCGAACAATCTTAACCCGTCCTTGGGCAGTCATACCATGCAATGCCGTGCAACATGTGGCTGGCCTCCACTAGATATTCCCCCCACCTCCCAACTGTGTGGCAGAGAAAGTAGCTGGTTGCTACACAACACGTCCTCGAAAAAAAGGCTGAGGACATGTTGTGTAGCTGCCTTACCCAAGATTGGGGAAAGGCTGCCCAAGGCGTGGCAGTCTGTGTGCCGGGGCCCCTTCTGTCCTGCTGTGTGGCAAGCTCCACGGCAGGGCTTTGAGTGGCAGGCACTGTTGCCCATTGTATGCTGCCACATCACAGCCCAGAATGGGATTTTGGTCGGGGGGGGACAGTATGGAGGCAGCACTTTCCCACCTTGGGGCCGCCTGGGAATGGGACCTGCTACCGCTGGTCTGGCTGCACCTATAGGGCTTGGCCTTTGGATGAAATGGAGTTTAGACAGGAAAATTTAGCACAGGAGAAAAAACTGGTATTTTAAGCCTTCAGATATAAAAGGAAAAACAAAATGGAATTTAAAAGCCCCCAGAGCATAGCGCACAGGTCTACTGTTTGATCAATGCTAAAAAGAGAGTTTTCAAGCAACTAGAGCAGGAATTGGGAACCTCAGCCTGTGGGCCAAAATGTGCCCATAGCTGCTTTTTATTATTTATTTATTTAGTTCAACTTAATACCCTGTCCCTCTCGCCTCTGGAGTCCCCCGGCAGCTTACAACATATAACAAACAATATAAAATTCAATTCCATAAAATCAACAATAAAATCATCAGTATCAGAAATAAAAGATCGGCGTAAACACACCCAACCCACCCCACTCTCAGAATGCCTGGTGGAAAAGCCAAGTCTTGAAGTTACGCCAAAGGGCCAGGAGATCCAGACTGAGGCGAACCTCAAGCGGGAAAGCATTCCAAAGTGGCGGTGCACCCACTGAGAACGCCCTCCTGTCCGTACGGACCCGCCGGTAACACGGGGCCTCCAGGAGGGCGTCCCTAGATGACCGCAGAACCCTTTCTAATTCCTGGATCTCACCCGTGATTCTCAGATAAATAAATGAGTTATGGGGTAGGGAGTAGAAATGAAGGTCTGCATCATGGATGGTGAATGGATCCATAATTTGGATCCCCTGCCACCCCCATCCTACGCACATCCCATAAGTACCCCCGAGCTAACACACACACACACTCCCGTCTGACTCATGGAGTTTGTATTATACTAGTTTTCAAAGTGGCTCATGGAAGGAGAAGAGGTTTCTCACACCCGGACTAGAGGTTTGTTAGCCAGTCAAAAACTGAGTAACCCCAAAAGACTCCTTAAATAGAGGCCTGTCTCTCAGGAAAAGGGTACACGTTTATTATTCAGGTAACCCAAACTGGACCATTTTTGAAATAATAACACAAGAGCTCACTAGTGTTAGAAAAATCCATACTATTAATTTAAGACCGTATACTTACCTGCATGGTGAATTCCTGGGGCCAAGATACCCGTTGGGGCTCCACTCTCAGTGGGACCCCAGCTGCTCCTGTGGCTCCTTATTGTCTCTCAGACGCAAATATTCAGGTAGCCAACCCCTTGGCTTTAGCTCCTCTCAGGAGTCCTGCTTCCCCAGCAGTCTCTCAAGCCTTCTACGTCTCCTCTAGCAGAGTCTCTCCCACTCTGAGGCTTCCCTCAGCCCAGACAACCTCTGGGTTAGGCTTGGCGAGATAGAGCTTCCCATAAACTCCTACGCCTTTCACAAACTGAACAGCCCTCTGGAGTCGCTTCCAAAGCCTGCCCACTGCCATGGCCAGCTCAGTTCTGCAGTCAAAGAGGGGCTGTCCTGCCCAATTGGCAACACCTGCACCATTGTCAGCACAACTTCCCTGCATGTGCTAACTGTCCTCTTAAAGGGCTCACAGCCCACTTTGGCTACAGTCTGACACAGAGTGGGGCAGGCAAAACATTAAAGAAAGCCAAATAAATCATCCAGGGTTTTTTTACTAGCTTTTGTTAGCTTTTTTTCTAGCCCTCCCCACTCCCCAATGAAGCCCTGTGTGCAATTGCGCCAGGGTCCCCAGGCACCTAGAATGCATATACGCACTGGAGTACGTGCAATGCCTCAAGAGGGGGCCCGTTCCAGTTTTTGCACCAGGGCTCATTCCCATATATCTATTCTCCGGGCCATTTCCTTGCTATTCCTCATAACATCTGTCACTGTTGCATCCAGCTCCTTGAATGGTTGCTGTGGAGACATGCAGGCTCCTGATTGGCTCTTTGGGCCTTAGAGTGTTAACAAACAAGATATTATCCCACTACAGTCCAGGTTTGGTCCATGCATACGATCTTTCATACGCATCCTGGATTAAAGGGGAGGTATGGCCGCCCCATTAACCCCCACTTACATGTTGAGCCAGTGTGTCTTTCAGGTGCGTGGCACTACCACTGAGAGTTGAGCACATAGCAGTCTGTCAGGGCCAAGCCTCAAACCCCAACTTTGGTCTGCACAGGATTTTGTTACTGTGTTGCTTATTCTGACAAAGGATTTCCCTGTATCTTCCTTTCTTCCCTGTATCTGTGGCTCTGTCTGTCCGGCTTCCTGATTGGCTCCCAGCAGTATATAAGGCATGCTGGGCGTAACAGGAAGCTGGTGGAGTATCTGTTCCTGTCAGTGTTTTAGCCTGTGTGTCTTCTTCTGGGTTCTGCTATCTGTGTAGATTTGTGTTCCTGTGTAGCCTTGCCCGAGCTCTTGCCCCCAATTCCTCCCCTTCTCTGCTGATTTATTGAGCTACTCTCCATCGTAAAGCAGATCAGTCGGTCACCTACCATCTTTGTTGACCTTCCACTGTGAAGGTTCGGTACTCCATAGCCCTGCATCCCCCAGCCCCTTTTCCAGAAAGGCAGACTGCTCCTCCTCTAGACGTGACCCTTGAAGTCCTTTATATGTGAGGTGCTGAACTCTAAGCTTCTCCAAGGTGGCCTACACTATTTGATTGATTGAGAAGGGTAGGATCCCAGAGAACCATCACAGAAACCTACAGGTAGCATACAATTTACCAAACCTGGTTTGGGCTTTCTATTGTGCTCATCCAGAGAAACCAAATCTGAAGGTTTCTGGAGGGCACATTTAACTTGGGGCTCCCTTATTAGTGGCATGATGGGGATGGGGGATGGATAATTTGCTCTTATACACCCAGAAACAAAAACAATGTGTGCAATCCTGGCTCCATTGGTAAAATTCCTAATGGCTTCAGCCCGAGAAAGTATGGTGTCCTTTGTTAGTTAAGTCTGCACCATAACACTGCCCATATACCCAAAATATTAAGCATGAATGTAGGGGAAAGGCCTCCACCATGCTTTGACAATCATATATTTTCTGTGGTTTTAACCTTATGAATAAGAGCTGGCATTATAAGAGGAGGACAGGGTGGCTACAAGCAGATAATCTTTCATTGGGCCTTTAAAGGGACCTGTAGTGTGATCCTCAAGACAGTTAGTGCTGGCACTAAGTCACAGAGCCAGTGCAAGATCCAATGAAGTGAATGGGACTCATGCCGACAATGTGGCTATTATTTATATGATAGATTTCAATGTTCTAAGTGCCTTACAATCCTTACATAGTTCACCCTGACAAAAACCCTGTGAATTAGGTCATTATTATTCCCATTTTACAGATGGGAAGCTGAGGCCTAGAGACAGTGACTTGCCAAAGGCTACCCAGTGCATTCATGGCTAAGACGAGACCGAACCCTGTTCTCCAAGGTCCAATACTCAAACCTTTTCTGTGAGGCTATACTGATATGCCCTGCGACATGCATATTTCATAAGCCTCCTGATTTAAAGAGGACATTTAGCAATAGTGGACACGGAGACTGAGCACAAGGACCGGAAGCAGAAGAACACGAGGCCGGCAGCAGCGCAATCTCTAGGGCTCAGGCACAGGAAGCGACGGAGAAGCACAGTGGGGGTGTCAGGTCTGGAGGTGGTCAGAGAGGTTGGGAGGAGGGAGGCTGGATGGGTCGGTGGGTCTGTGTTGGGGGGTTGGGTGGGAGCAGGGAGGTTGTGGGAGGGCAGACAGGGGCAGGGAGGCTGGGGAGGGGTGTTTGGTGGGGGTTGTGTGGGGAGAGGAGGGATAGGAAAGGGGATGGAGGACGGTGGTGACGGGGCAAGTCCATTTCTTGCACCTGGGTCCATTCCAACATAGCTATGCCCCTGTGTTCTGAGAGGTAGAGGCTTATTTAGAAAAACAAAAACAAAAGAGAGGCGAAACTCTGACATAAGACATAAGAACATAAGCAGTGCTATACTGAGTCAGACCAATGGTCCATCAAGCCCAGCATCCCGTCCTTCGACAGTGGCCAGTCTTGAACGCATGGGAGAAGAACCAACAGTCAAAATGGACAATCCATTCCCCATTGTTCAATCCCAGCTCCCGACAGTAAGAAGTTCTTCCCGTAAGTTAGTTGGTTGATAGCCATTAATGGACCTACTTCTCAAGAACTTATCCAGGCCTTTTTAAAACCCAGCTATGCTACTGGCCTTGACAATGTACTCTGGCCAGTAGTATAGTTGAGTGAAAAAGTATTTCCTTTTATTTGTTTTAAATCTGCCGGCAGCTAGTTTCACGGAGTGTCCCCTAGTTCTAGTACTATTCAAGAAGGTAAATAACCATTCCCTATCTACTCGTTCCACACCACTCAAGATTTTATAGACCTCTATCATGTCCCCTTTCAGTCTTCTCTTCTCTAAGCTGAAGAGACCTAGCTTGTCAAGCCTCTCTTTGTACGGAAGCTGTTCCATACCCTTTATCATTCTCGTTGCTCTTCTCTGCACCTTTTCTAGTTCAACTATGTCTTTTTTGCGATGGGGTGACCAGAACTGCACATAATATTCCAGGTGCGGTCGCACCATTGATTTGTATAGAGGCATTATGACATCCTCAGTTTTATTCTCTATCCCTTTGCGAATAACTCCTAACATTGTTTGCTTTTTTGACTGCTGCTGCACACTGGGCTGAGGATTTCAGTGT
>QEPC01009250.1:8406835-8431116 GCA_003113815.1 Sphenodon punctatus
TTGAGTAGGATTTTTAGATTGCTTTAAGTTTCATTTCAGTTTTGTACTGAAATGAAACTTAAACCATAAACTGAAACCTTGTGTTATGCACTGTACAGACTCATTGAGTATGTATGTATTTCACTACAGACTCCTCTTCTGTTTGTGATTCCCCCCCCATCCCATATATATGGGATGTATATATATCCATATATATCTCCATATATATATATCCATATATATGGATAGAGAGATAGAGAGTTGTAGGAGTTAGCTTAGTGATAGAGATAGCGTTAGTGATTAGTTTTAGTGTTTATAGGAGTAGGTCTGTGTACTTATTAGATAATCCATTTAGTTCATAGAATTTAGAATAGTTAATAGCAGTTAGATTTAGTGTAGATATATATATATATATATAATATTAGATTAAAAAAAACCAACCCAATATAAAAACAAAAAAACAAATAAAAAACAAAAGAAAGCCATATAAAACCCAATAAAAAACCGCCTTTGGCCCCACCGGGCTGGAAGTCAATGCAGGAGTGCCGGCCCTGCCCCCTCCTCCAAACGGGGGAGGGGGAGATGACACAGGGGCCAGCAACTCATATTGCTGGCAGACGGTGAGCTTTGAAGCCCCACCGCCAGCACCACTGCCGCCTCCGCCATCCAGGTCTTGGGGGGAGGAGGGGACTGAGTCTCACTGGTTTTCATCTTGATCCTAAGCACACAGCTTCCTCCCACCTCTGTGTTGCCTTTCTTTGTTCTTTGATAGCGGTGCTTGTGCCAAGCATGTTAATATGAGGAAAAGTACCCCAACCCTGCCTCCCATTAATGAATAAACAAGTAGCAGCCAGGACAGGGGGTGTCTTCACATGGACAGCTCCCATGCCATGTCTCTGCTCCACCTCGCCCCTGGGAGGCCAGGCCGTCTGCTTAAAGGCAGCCCACCAGATGTGCAGGCAAAGGAGAGGTGCTCCAGAACATCCAGGAGCACCACCAGCGGAGCGGGCAGCCCAACCCTGGGTCACCAACCGGAGGCAGTGCTACAGTCCATCTGCTTGGTGGATGACAGCTGCAGCCCCACTCTTGGCTAAGGGTTGCCTTGGCAACACCATCCAACCAGTGTACAACCTTTCAGTGTAGTCAATAAAAAAGTCAATTTGCTTAAAATAATGAGGTATTTTGCCTGCCACTCTACGGTGTGGGGTGCGATGCACAGGTGGACCATGGTGGACCATGGCAGTCACCGGGTCCATTTTAAAATGGACCCAGGCAGGGCTCCAAGTGGGCAGATGTGGAGGTGCACCCCCAGACTGTCTCCAGGGTTGAGTACCCACTCGTCTGCGTGAAAATACTCCCAAGGTATGTCAGCCATAGTGTCCTGCAATTTAGAGGTAACCTTGTGCTCACATTCTTGTGTGTCAAACCTCTTTGTTTTGCTTTAAGAATGTCTTTTTTTATTTATTTTTTAGCAAAAGCTGAGTGAGAGCTAAAGGGATGGAGTGGGAGGGTTGAATCAGTATACGGGCGGAGGCTTTTCCCTTCAAAATACAGGCACGTGAGATTCATAGTTACACAGTCTGGAACTTTAAGAAAATCACCACATGTTGGAAAATGCAAAGAAATTGTGAGAGCGGGCAAGGCTGAGCATGTGTTTGCGGCAAAGCGTGACCCCAGATTCTCTGGGCTCGCTTTGAATTGTGAGATTTGAATGAGCGGGTACAGGTACATGAGCTGTTTGCCCCCCTTTGATCAAGATGTGCTGTGCTGGAAATTCTCTCTGCTTTTCCAGTTTTGTAATCTCTTCCTGAACAACCTCCTGTCACCATTTTATAATTCAGGCTGACACCGAGTTGGTAAATTGACAGAAAGTATCAAATGTCATCCAGGGCTGTGATTTCCACTGAAAGCTCTCGGGAACAAAGTATGAACAGATTGTTCATGCCGGAGTACCTCATTATTTTAAGCAAATTGACTTTTTTATTGACTACATTGAAAGGTTGTACACTGGTTATAATTACCATTTTTACTTAATTTTCCGTTAGAAAAAGGTCTGTACTCTTACACTTGACAGTGTTATTTTGATTAACCTACTTTTTGCCTCAGGAGGCTATTTAATGCCTTAAAAACCCCAGCTACTCAAACATGTATGTAGACGCGCACACACACACACTAACCATCTATAGCTAATCTGGATGGTGATGGGCATTACATAAAGACTATTTCGTTCTGAAACAGTGGCTTTATTTTTGAGTATATGTTACAGATAGTGTGTGCAGCAGGATCTTGTAAGACTGGGCAACTAAATGGTGGATGAAGTTTAATGCTGAAAAGTTCAAAGTGATGCACATAGGGTACAATAATCCAAACTATATGCACACAATGCTGGGTTTTAAATTAGGGGTTACCACTCAAGAAAATGATCTTAGAGTCATTGTGGACAACACATTGAAAACCTCAGCTCAGTGTGCAGCAGTGGTCAAAAAAGCAAACAGAATTATTTGGAAAGGGATGTGTGAACGCAGTTAGGAAGTTTGGAGTTCGGGTCGAACTCGGCCTGTTTGGACGACCGAACCGAAAGTACCGAACTGAATGTTTGAATGGCCGAACAGCTCGGAAAAGTTTGGATGAGTTCGGATGAGTTCAGGGTCGGGAAAAATGTGACTGGAAGGCGGGAAAAACGTGACTGGAAGTGGGAGGCAGCTGAGGAACAGACTTCCTGGCACCAGGGGTGGAGACCAGGGGTGGTTTCAGGGTCAAACCTAAAAAAATAATAATTTGAATTCGGTTTCGGTATTGATAGCGCTTTTGACTGTTCAACCAAGTTCGGCTGAACCAAACTCCGCAGAACTGAACAGCTGAACCTGAACTTGGGTTTCAAACCAAATGACCGAATGTCTGAACCACGTTCTGTTCGCCCATCCCTAATAGAGAGAATAAAACTGGGGGGGGGGGGATGCTGCTATATAAATCTATGGTTCATCCCCTCAAAAAGAATATAGTAGAACTAGGAAAGGACAACAAAGATGATAAAGGGTATGTATGGAACGGCTTGTGTACAACGAGAGACTTGATAGGTTAGAGCTCTTCAGGTTGACGAAGAGATGACAGAGGGGATATGGTAGGAGTTTATAAAATCATGAGTGGTGTAGAATGAGTTAAGTGGGAACCGTTGGTTATTTACCATCTCAAATAGTATTAGAATTAGGGGACACTCCATGAAACTAACTGGCAGTAGATTTAAAACAAATAAAACAAATATTTTTTTACTCAATGCATATTTAAGTTGTGGAATTGGTTGCCAGAAGATGTGGTCAAGGCCAGTAGTATAGCTGGGTTATAGAAAGGGTTGGACAAGTTTCTGGAGGGTAGACACATTAGAAGCTATTGACCAGGCAGGTTTGGGGACTGTAACCTCTTACTGTTGGAAGCTGGGAGTGAACAACAGGGAATGGATCATTAAACACGTTGGGTTCTTCTCTGCAGTCACCGAGATTGACAACTGTCAGAGATATGATGCTGGGCTTGATGGACCATTGGTCTGACCCAGTACGGCAATTCTTATGTTCCTATGTGCAGTGCAGGAAATGTATACAACACCAAGGCTCTATAGAATGCCTGCAGTTTTGTTTTTGTAGATAGTGGATGAATCATTATATATTGTGACTAGGTGTCCTATACAATCTCTAAGAATTTAATGCAGTGTGGGAGGATGGCACAGGTAAAATGTGAAATGCAAGAAGAGGGTGCAGTCCCAGTGCCAGATCGAAAGGAGTTTTTACCCAGAGAGAAATGGTGGAGTAGGCCTTGAGGCTAGCCTTTATGGGACCAAGTTCAAAGATAAAATATGAGCCCCTGGTGGCCCCTCCCCTTGTGACCCTGTCCCCTAAGAGGCACCCTCTGTAGGTCCTTAGAGGTGGTCATATTTAGTGAACTTGCTGGAAAGGAGGGACTTTCATCCTGCCCTGGTGAAAATGGCCACCACTGAGTAGCCCCAGAAGTAGAGAAAATAGCTGGGTGTGGTGAGGTCACCTTGTAGACCTACTGTGGTCATGATGACTATGCTGAGCACTGGTGATCCTCCTCCAAACTGCCTGATTACCTCCTATGCGCCCTTACCCATTCCCACCTCCCATAAAAGGTTGGCAATCCCCCACTTTTTTGTTGCTTTAAACAGAGCTGAAACTCAATCTCAATTTTTTTTCTCTATTCTCGCTGAGAACCAAGGTTCTCAACTTGTTTTAGCGAGACTTGATAATCAAAAAAACCCTGCATTCCTCAACACTTTCTTGGTTGAGAAATTTTCTCTATTTACCATTGACTGTGATTAGCATTTACTGTGTACCGTATACCGATTCACCATGTACTAGTGCTTACCATGTGCTGCATTCATCCTGGTAATGCACATGTGCAAATGGCTGCCCTTTTGCAAAATGGCAGCGATGCTGCCAGTGCCATCTTGAAAGAGGGCTGCACATGTGTAGAACAGCTGTGGTGGCCATTTTACGCATGCGCATTCCCGGGACAAATGCGGGACACACAGTAAGTGGTATTTGGTAAATTGGTATATGGTGAGCGATAATTTCACAGTCAATGGTGAATCAAGAGAAATTCTCGCCCAAGATCTTGAACCATTACTGAAATCGTCCCGAGATCTTGATAACGACTCCTCGTGAGATTTTCATGAGAAAAAAATAATGTTTCTTGACTTGAAATTAGCAGGTGTCATTTTGGTGCAGGAAGGTCTAAAGCAGTGGGTTTTTAGGATTATTCAAAACGGTTCAAACCAGCAGTTAAAACCACAACAGTTAAATATGTCCACCTCCGCTTCCACACTACAGACACCTCCCTCTCCCGGCACTCACTGGTGATGGATAGGTCTGTAGGAGCTCTGTAAGGCCTGATCATGAGGTGGAGCAGGTTTTATTTATTTTTATTTATTTATTTTTGACATTTGTATCCCGCCCCTCCTGCGAACAGCTCGGGGCTTCCAACATTGTAAAACAGTTATAAAAATATAAAACAATTTTAAAAACATCAGCAATTTAAATACTTGAAAACAGGGCCCCAGGAATACGACTTAAACATTAAAAACAATATACAGAGTCTGTCTCTTATACACATCTAGATGTGTATAAGAGACAGGGGCTTAATAGATCAACACTAAAACCTTGAGGTTACTTGGAAACTGGGGCTGTAGACACTCACAGGGCCATGGAATGGAAATCCAGCCTAGCTAATGCCTGTGCTGAGGAAGACCAGTGTTCTTTTTCATTTTTACCTCAGCAGTGCTGCTGAGACTGGCAGAGGTAGGAGACCCCCATCCCTGCCTCAGGGGGTCCAGAGGCAACAGGAGGTGACAAATGGTGATGCGTCAGGTCGGGTCAAACAGAAAGGGTTTTCCTACCCCCTTTCTGATGTAGTCCTTCCCCCAGTGGAGTGTTGTGGTGTCTTGCAAAGTGAGGGGGAGGTTGGCCATGTCAGAAAACGTTAGGTTACTCACTTTGCCTCACTCTATTTCTGCTGTGGTTCCACCCCCAAGAGAGCATAATGATGTTCCAAAAGGGGGTGTGGCCAAATCAGAGAGGAATGGGGGAGTCCCATTGCTCCACTTTTTTTAGGCATGGTCCTGCACCCTTCAGGTCAAAGCCTTGGGGAAGGCAACAAACCTATGAGGGTGGGTCTGGCTTACATTGCTCAGGGCAGTCTACAAGTAGTGAGATACAGATCAGGAAGATTAGAAGGTTTATCTCATTCTCTGTGCCCTTAGTCTGTGATTACTTTATGATAAGTGCTCCAAGCATTGCAATGGCTGCCAGTTGTCTTCCGGGCTCAATTCAGATGCTGGTTTTGACCTATAAAGTCCTACATGGCCTGGGTCTCACTTACCGGAGGGACCGCTTCACTCCCTGGGCCCTGGTGTGGCCCCTGGGGTTGGGTGGAGCCGCCCTCCTGGAGGTCCTGCACTTTTGGCGGATTCGAACTGACAGGAGGGCGTTTTTGGTGGCCGCCCTGTTACTGTACAATGTGCTCCCGGTGGAGCTTTGCCTCAGCCTGGATCTCCTTACTTTCCACAGGCACTGTAAGACCTGGCTTTTCTGCCAGGCATTTGGCAGGGGGAGGGGAGTTAGTTGGGGTTTGGTGATATTTTTATACAGACCAGGATGATGAAGATGAATTGTTATTTATATTTTATATATTTGTATTTTATAGGATTTTTATTGAATTTATTATGATATTGTATTACTGTTTTATTGTTAGCTGCCCCGAGTCACTGTTTGGTGTACAAATGAATTTATAAATAAATATAAATAAATTTATAGAATAACTGCCTTTTGGCCCCATTTCTCTTCTTTGTTAATGCAAAGCATTCATTTTTACATTCTTTATCCACTGTCCCTTTAAAATCCAACCTAAACCTCTCTCCAACCTCCAGCTATGAGATGACAGAGGTAATAGGAACTGACTGCAGCTAGGCTTGCTTAGATAGGGTGAATGTAATACTTAAAAACAGCATCTTGCCTGACTGAAGAGGTAAGAGGGATGGAAAATGAACCTCCTGATGCAGAAACGCCTACCTGGGTCTGGGACCAGCCAAATATCTCTTGTAATCCCATTACACTAATCCAGGATGGCTACTCTGCATTTCCCTGAGGAAGTCTTTAAAGAAATGCTCTCTGGATTAAATGGTGGCTGTTCAAAAATGAACCCTCGGTGGCTGCAATGCTGTCATGGGTTTCAATACCAGTTAAAGGAAGGCCATACAAGACTGCAGGTATGTTTGTGTAGGTTTAGAGCTGAAACAAATAGAAGATTTTGCACTTGCAAGGAGTATTTGGGTTTTTGAATAGTTACCCAAATATTTGGTTGGCATTCATGACCAAAAATGGAGAATAATAATAATAATAATAATAATAATAATAATTTATAAGCATTTATATAGCACCAGCGATGTACCTGACGCTTTACAGAGAGCAAGATAGACATGGTCCCTGCCCGAGAGCTCACAATCTAAAGAAGACAGGGGGGTGGGGGGTGAGGCAGAGAAGGGGGAACAGAGGGAGAGACATGAGGAAATTCACACATTGTTTCGGTTTTACGTCAGTTCTCCCCCACCTACCACAATTTTGAGGTTTCCACCAACCCCAACAGCATCAGTTTCCCCTCCCTATAATTGAAACAATCACCTAATTCAGTAAATTATAATAACTGATAATCACAGGGGCCCCGTCCTTCTGAGTTTTGGGGAACATCGCTCTGGACCCCTGGACAAAACTACAAGGTACCCTGCAGTACCCCTTACTTTATCCTGGAACTGGATGCCTAAATTTAGTATCTGGCCTCCTCACACACTCCTACAGCCAGACCTGTACCCACCTGGTTTTTGCAGTCTCTAATAGGATGATGCCTACGCTCCTCCAGAATCTTCAGTCTGTAGTAGTTTTTCCTTCAGGGCTTACTCCCAGTCTTTGTGGGGTTTCCAGGCCTGGAAGCCTAGTTCCTGAGAGAGATGTGCTTCCTTCAATGTCCTCCCAGGTACTGCCTTGTTCTGGCTATATGCCTGCCTTTATATACGCTAGCGTCTTAGTCTCTGTCCTGGCTTAAAGGAACAGTACCCTTTCCCTCAACCATGTCTCTTTTAGGTGCCATTTTGTGAGTTGTCCTCAGTCCTAGTTGCCATTTTGTGGCTGGACTCTGCCACACTGATATTTTGGATAGTCAAACAGTTAATGTATGTGTAATCAAGTACTGGCAGGGTTCACTGGCTTTCTGAAATAATCAATGATACTGATAACCCTATATCGAATCGGAAACAAAGTTAAAATTTGAAATCAGGTCTGGGAGATGGTGGTGGGGTTGAACAGGAAGTGAATCATGGGCAAACAAAATGAACTGGAAACTGCAGAATGAATGGTGAAGTGACATGGTAAATGGGGAAAACGGGTAATCTTAAATCGGTAATATCAGTAAAAAGGCTCAATCACCGATTATCAGTTGAATATCATTACCAGATCAGTTCAGTTTGATTACTATGAATCCGATGGTTACCAATATTCACAAGGGTAATCGTTTCAGCTCTGTGCCTCTCCTTCACCCAGAACAGACAAGCTATTCCCCCTCCCCCAAGTTTCAACCATTACCTTGCCATTGATCAACCAACAAAAAATGAAACACAACAGCAAAATTAACAAAGTGAAATACCAAAAACGAATATTTGTTTCAGGCAGCAAAGCACCAAGCCAATACCATTCTGTATTTGCTTTGGTGGGTGCAAGGCAGATATGCCAAATTCAGTATTTCACCACTTATGCAGCATGAGCTCCATTGCACAACAAGTAGCTGGTCACTCACCCTGACAAAAGGGCTGATTGACAGGATAGCACAGCAGCCTCTTAGCGTAATAAAGAGAACCCAAAGAAGAGTTGCAAATGCTTTGCAGGTGAGGATTAGACTACAAAGCAATCTAGATAAAGTAGAAACCTGGGCCAGAAAGAACCAAATGAGATTTAATAGTTGGTAAAAACAGACATAGCGCTGGCATCGCAGGTCTCTGGCCCAAGGCAAGGAACAGTAGCTATCACTCTCCAGGTTGGGTTGGGACACTGAAAAAATGTGCCCATGGTCAGAGAGTTATCCCACCAGCCACATGCCCGGGGTGTGTGTGTGTGTGTGCACACCAGACATGTGGGCAGCCCTACCCCCATGTCACTTTCAACAGCCTGCCCCTGTCCATGATGGGCAGCCATAGTGGCCAATGACAGCCAGCCATGGAGGCTGGCCATGGTAGCCCCTGACCTGCGGTGGGAAACAGATGTGTTGGCCTGCTGTGGTCAGCATTGGCCTGCCTGGGCAGCCCTTGGGCTGGATTACATGCCCAGGATCTTTGGGAGAACTCATTCTGGGCAAGCCACCTGCCTGGGCAGCCACGGGCTAACATCTGGAAGCCAGAGAAACATGTGTAGATGAGTCCCTGGCTCAGGCAGGTCATAGCGGGCCTATGTCACGTCTGTTTTTACCCCAAAAGAAGCACAAAGTATTGTACATGGGAACAAAAAACAACCAAACCCAGAAGCACAAATATAAAACATGGAATAACTGGTGTAACACCAGCATAGCAGTGTCAAGTAGTGAGTGCTGTCAGGATCCAGGCCCACTTGGGAATCAAGTCAAACACAGTTTATTTCACATAAATACACTGTTCACAGTCCATCAGGGTCCTAATTCATGAAGGGTATGCAACCTTTCTGGCCCCAAAGACTGTCTTCAATACCTGAATCAGCAGCATAGTCTTAGCATCCCTCTTGAGTCTAGTAGGGCTTCAGAACCTTGGAGAGTTCCCTCCAGGTGGTCCACACTCCTCTGAGTCCCAGAGCAGATGGCCCTCCTTTTGTTAGCTGTCTCCCTTTTTATCCAAGGAGAGTGAGCGTGGTTCAGCCCCAACTCTCCAGCCTTAAAGTGTCAGACTCTGCATTTCTTCCTTTTAGCCTGTATTGCAGTCCAGGCTGCTATATCTCTATAGGGCTGGCTCGGACAAGCCGAATGCTAGTGTTACTGTGCTTGGTGTTCAATATTTTTAAGGCGAACAGCCTACCCCACAATTGGCTAGACAATAGCACTGCAGAGAAGGAACTGGGATTTATGGTGACTGAATGAAACTGAACATGAGTTAGCAATGGAATGTTATTTTGGGCAACATTAACAGGCATGTTGTATCCAAGACATGGAGGGTAAATGATGGGAGCCTAAATATCCCATGACATGGCAGGCTAAATATTCAAGACATAGGAGGCTAAAGTAGTCTAAATGAGATATTTTTATTGGACCATCTTCTCTTGGCATGGGTATGCAAATGTTTGGACCACACAGGGTCTTTCCTTGGGCTAGTCCAGGTCAGAACTAAAGACCAAATAAGGTAAGGCAGGCATGTATACATGAAAATCAACTCTAGGGAACATGGGAAGAATGATTGTCCTGGAAGAAGTGAGGACCCACCGTTGAATCTGTGCTTTCATCCACAAAACATTTTTTTCCCCTGTGAGAATTCATACTTTTTGTGTAAGGGTTAATTTATCTATTGATTTATTTACATTTATACCCTTCCCTTCCCGGAAGGCTCAATGAGTTTCATTGGCTTAATGGGTTTCACCAAAGTAGTTACCATGGGGGCACCACCTTTTGGGGATTTGTACGCGTAAGTCCCTTCTATATTGAATGGTTTTCCCTTGAGAGTGTCGATGGTGGCTGTGGTAGAGAAGTGTTGGCAGATTTTATACCCAGTGCATCATTAGAGTCTTGTTCCTGTTTGTATAGCGGTGTTCCATGTAGAAGGGAGTTTACTTTTAATGATTTTATTCTGTCAGGTTGGGGAATTGTTTGAAGCCCAGAAGAGTAGGTTCAGGATAAATTTCTCTTAAGGTGTGTGGAGAAATTATGATGATGTAACATATAGGTACCAGTGTGAGGTTGTAGGTGACAACTAGAGGTGTGCGTCTGGTGGATTTCTTCTTTCTGTATACTATTGTAACAGGTTCTCTTGGGGCATCTGGATAGCCCGTTCCAGTGTATGGTCCATTTCTCAGTTGGGATGTTCTTGTTTCATAGAATCATAGAGTTGGAAGCTACTGAGAGGTCATCTAGTTCAACTCCCTGCTCAATACAGGAAATCCACAGCCAGAGCATCCCTTCAAGATGGCTGTCTAGCATCTGTTTGAAAACCTCCAGTGAAGGAGAACCCACCTCTCTAGGCAATATGTTCTACTGTCAAACAGCTGTTACTATTAGGAAGTTCTTCCTAATGTTTAACCAAAATCTGCTTTCTTTTAATTTGAGCTCATTATTTTTAGTCTTGTCCTCAGGGGCAACAGAGAACTTGTTTTTGCCATCTTCTGCGTGACAACCCTTCGGGTATTTGAAGACTGCTGTCATGTCTCCTCTTAGTCTTCTCTTCTCTAGGCTAAGCATTCCCAGCTCTTTCAATCTTTCTTCATAGGACTTAATTTCAAGACCTCTGACCATCTTTGATGACCTCCTCTGCACCCGTTCCAATTTGTCAATTTCCTTTTTAAAGTGAGCTGCCAGAACTGGACACAGTATGCCAGGTAAGGTCTGGCCAGTGCAGAACAGGGTGAAATTATTACTTCTCATGAATTGGAAAATATGCTTCTGTTAATACAGCCTAAAATTGCATTAGCCTTATTTGCAGCAGCATGACACTGCTGATTCATGTTCAGCTTGTTATCATCCACAATCCCCAGATAATTTTTGCATGTAGTGCTGCCAAACCAGGGATCCCCCATCCTTTATTTCTGCATTAGATTTTTCTTACCTAAATGCAGAAGTTTCCACTACTTTCACATCATGGACCAAATTCTCCCTGTTGGTTAGGATCAGTTCTAAGATAGCCAATCCCCTTGTTCCTTCTTATACCATCTGACAGAGGAAGTTGTCAGCAGCAACTAGAGAATTTGTTGGATGTTCGATGTTTAGCAGAGTTTATCTTCAGGGGATACCAGGGGAGTTGAAGTCCCACATTGGTACTACTTTTTGCTTCCTTGAAGCATCTGTAGTCTGTTTTAGGAAAGCATCATCCACGTCCTCTGCTTGGTCTTGTGGTCTGTAGTAGACTCCAACCATGGTGTTATTTGAGAAAGATGGTTTCATAAAGGTAGCAGCTCATTAGCTCCAGGGGCATCTTGATCCTTCTCAGTCTGGCTTTCATCCTGGTTATGGCACTGAGACAGCACTTGTGGCTTTGGTGGATGATCTCCGCCATGAAAAGGATCGGGGTCAATCAAACCTATTGGTCCTGTTAGATCTTTCGGCAGCATTTGATACCGTTGACCATGAGATGTTGGTGACACACCTGTGGGACAGTGCAGGGGTGGGCGGGGTTGTTCTTGAATGGTTCTGCTCATTCCTGACCGGGAGAACTCAGCGGGTGGTACTCAGTGATTGTTTTTCATGTTACCGAGACCTCCCGTGTGGGGTTCTGCCGGGTTCTGTTTTGTCCCCTCTTTTGTTCAACGTGTATATGCAGCCGCTCGGAGAGGTGATCAGAGGGTTCAGGGTGAGGTGTCATCAGTATGTGGATGACACCCAACTGTATCTCTCATTTTCGACCAACCTAGACCCGGCTGTCTTGGTGCTTATCTGGTGTTTGGCAGCTGTGAGGGACTGGATGAGGGCTAACCAACTGCGACTGAATCCTGACAAGATGGAGGTGATGTTAATGGGTAAGTCAGTGGAAGTGACAGCTCCTTCAGTTGATGGGCTCTGTCCTCCACTGACTTCCCATGTACGGAACCTGGGGGTGCTCCTCGATGCACAGCTCCACCTGGATCTCCAGGTGGAGGCTGTGGCTCGGAGTGCCTTCCTCCAGTTACATCTGGTGTGGCGGCTTCGGCCACTGGTTTTGGATCCAGACCTGGCCATGATCATCCATGCTTTTATTACCTCTCGGTTAGACTACTGTAACGTGCTCTATGCGGGGCTACCTATGGTGATGGCTCGGAAGCTGCAGCTGGTGCAGGATGCGGCAGCCTTGGTTCTTGGTAGGACTGGGCCACTGGAAGCACATTACACCAGTGCTCCGATCTCTGCACTGGCTGCCAATAGTCTTCCGGGTTAGATTCAAAGTGTTGTTTTTCACCTATAAAGCCTTACATGTCCTGGGCCCTGCTTATTTGCAAGATCGCCTCACTCCCCGGGTTCTAGACCGGGCCCTGTGGTCATCCAGGGTCATTGTGCTGGAGGTCCTTTGGGTTTCCCGGGGGGCCACACAGGATAGGGCATTCTTGTTGATGCCAAGGGCGCCATGTTGGAGATCCCTCAGGCGTTGGAGGTCCCTCAGGTGTTGGAGGTCCCTCGGGTGCCGTGTTGGAGGTCCCTCGGGTTTCCCGGGGGGGTCACGCAGGATAGGCCATTCTCGATGGCCCAGGATCTCCCAGCCTTTCGTAGGAAGTGTAAGACCTGGCTGTTCCATCAGGCATTTGGCGAGGGAGAGGGGTATGGGTGGGTAGGGGGTGGGGAGATTGGTGAGGGTGTGGTGGGTTTTATTCCTCTTTTTCTATTGGTGTTATGCTATGATGATGTTTTAACTTTGTTTTAATATTTTATATTTTTATGACTGTTGTTAGTCACTCTAGGCTGCCTGTGACAGGAGGGGCATGGTATAAAATTCTTAAAATAAATTTTAGTTTAGCAAGGTCAACATCTCAGGTCTTCTTGTAAGAGCATTTTCCATGGTGTCAGAGTGCAAAGATGATGGTGAACATATGTTCTCCATTGTCACAGAAGGAAGAACAAGAGGGAATGGACTTAGTTTTGGAAAGGAGATTTTGGAAAGATATTAGGAAAACCTTCCAAAACATAAGACCTCTTGGGCAATGGAATAGAAGTTTGTGGAACCTCCTTTCTTGGATATTTTCAAAACCTGGATAGACAAGCCTCTTTCTGTGATACTGTAGGCCACGGGGCAGTTCAGGCCTGAAGGCCAAATGAGGTAATTTTTAATTAAGCCCATTTCCAGTTCCTGGATCTGCTCCCTGCATCTAGTTCCTACTCCCAAGCATGGAAATAATGTGTTTAGGGTGGCAGAGAAAAGAGGAAGACATTCACATAAGGACAAGGGACAGATTCACAGCGCAGACATTTTCTCATGTGAGTTTGTGACTCGGTGAGTTTTTTTCTCACAGAAAAACAGATTTATGATTTGAACCTTAGGGGGTGCATGTAGGAAGCCTAAGCTCTCCCATCCCCAACATCTATGTGGCCCTCTCAGTTTGTACTCATTTTCAGAGTGGTCCCTGGGAGGGAAAAAGGTCCTCCTGTCCCTTGAATAACTTGCCTTGGAGCAAGAGGTTAGACTAGATGACCCTTGAAGTTCCTTACGACTCTAAAATTCACTCTAAAATTCTGTAATTCTATTTATTGGACCCTTAAAAATCTTTTTCACAGTCACTCTTCAGACTCTAGCTGGTCTTCAAAAACTCCAGTCAGAGCTAGAAGGAGTGATCTAATAAAATCCACATGCTCTGCAGGGTCATCATGCCATGGGATAAAGTACCACAATTAAAATGACCTCAGGACACTTCAAAATAAGATTTCTGAGATTTATGCTGGAAAACGCTTAAGAGCAGGAGGCTGTTTCCCCCATTGTCAGATGATGAGTTTCCTTCAGAGAAAGAAAATAAGACCAAATGAAGCCCAATTTCAGCAAAGGATTAACTAGAGCTGCAGTGTTGAATCCCAGATGCCTGGGGTCTCTGTCACTTGCCAGGGAAAAGCTTTTTAAAAATGCACTATTTTGGGGAGCTACTCTGCTAATAGCAAAAATTTAAGGATATAATTATACTGCCTAATGAATATTTATGAAGGACATACAAAGAGACAAAGTACTGTAGATTATACAAAGTATACATTTGACTTAACATATGCAGCAAAATAAAATTAGTTGCACTGACAGCAAGACAATATTGCATTTAACACAAGCAAACATACAGGCAGGGGAAGAGAGAGAGATTTAGCGCACAAACACAGCAGAATTTGCATAAGTCAAACTTGGGTTATCAAATATTTCCTCTTAAGCTGCTGAACCCACCCTAAGTCAATAGACTGTGCTAAATGTTGTAAGGGATAATTTGATCTTTTCTTCTCTGATTTCCTGATATCTTGGAACTGCTGCCCTAAAGAACTCATTAAGTGTTACAGCAAGAGTGCGAACCTATTTCTGCCTGTAGGCCAGATTTGTACTGGTCTAAAACTCCATAGGCTGCTCTGCTCTGTTCTGAGGATGCTCTCTGGGGGCAGAGCCTCAGCCCAGTGGTACCCTGTGGCAGGGCGGGGTCGACAGACCCCATAGTGCTTCCTTCTTCTTTGACTTCTGCCTGCAGGATAGAGCTAAAACTGGTACTTAATTGAGTACCTGTGGGTAATCCCCACATTTTGGGTACCACATCTGTTATCCAATGGGTTATCTGGGTACTGGTCGGGTAGCAGAAACCCCCAAAGTCAGTAACTTCTGGTACTGATTTTTTGACTTTCTGATTACCGATTAGTATATCAGACTGGGAAACTTTAAAAATTGGGATAGATATAAAAAAAAAATTGGGACCGGAAGTTGATTTCTGGGACTGGAAGTTTGCTTTCTGGGACTGGAAGTCAATTTTTTTCAGGATGGAAAATCAATCAATAGGTGTTGGAGACAGGCAGACAGACAGACAGCTACGATTTTCAAAAAAGTAAAAATATATAAATAAAAATAAGTACTGGAAGTCGACATTCCAGGACAGCAGATCCCTGAATCAGGTTGCAATCAGATACCGATAGGCACCTAATTATGTTAGGTTGATTCAGGTGCCAGAAATACATCAGGTATATGAATTTTTGTGGGTACTCGTTTCAGCTCTACTGCAGGATGATGGGAAATTTATAGTAGGCCACAGGTAATGTAAAGTTGGGGAAGACTCCAGGGGCTGGTTAGAGGGGTGCCATGGGTTGAAAGCGGTCCCCCCCACCCCACCTCTGCATTGGTCTGTTATGTGCCAGTAAGCCCATAAGCTTTTCATCCTGCATACCCCAGCTTAATTATTCCAATTACAGCTGAAATGATGATTTGTGGCAAATGTCAATTTTGTTGAAAACAGCCCACTTGCCACTCTGCTGATGATTTGGGAACACTCACCAATTTGTCAGAAAATCATTTGGCATTTTTGTGAACCTGGGAGTGTGACAATAGTGACAAAAGCGTCAAAAGTGCCAAAAAACCTGTCAGATATTCACCAATAGGAATCGCGAAAGCTGCAAAAGAACAAAATAAAACCCTAAATGCAAAAAATAAAATAAAAGCATGAACGTTTGGCTTGGTTCCCCAAAACATATACATTTGGAAAGGGACGTTTTTTCACTAGATATAGTTCAAATCCAATGATACATCATAAATGAAAACTGTACTGTGTCTGGCACTTGGCTGAATTCCTCCTGCCAGACCCAGAACATGTTGCATCTAGGTCTTAAGACTCTATCGGAAATGTTAAGCTGCAGTATGTAGGATGAACCACAAATTTGTTAACTGCTGCTGGTGCTTAACAGATGCTTAACTGGGATTGCCGAGAAGGCAGAATCCTGCTTTCCAGCTAATCAGAAGTGAAACTCTCCCTTCACCCCTCCCCGCCCCCGCCCCAAGATCACACTACCTTTCTTTGTCAAATTTATCCTTTTATAATTGAATGTGAAGAACGAAAACCACCGTGCTGATTTTTATTAAACTGAGGTCTCTTTCTCATGTTACCTGGTAAGGGGAAACTTCACTGAGGACAATTGCGGCTTTATTCTCGCAGAAATTAGTGCTATTCTGCTTTCTTCCTGCGAGAATACTTGCACATGACTGGGTCCTGAGGAGCAGTCCCGAGGAGAGGTCCTCTCCTGGGCCCCGAGGAGAGGTCTGGGGCCACCTGGGCCTCCACCAGGAGGGAGTTCCACAGCCTTGGTGCGGCCACCGAAAATGCCCTCTCCACAGTCCCCCCCCCCCCAGAAACCCAGGGGACTCCGAGAAGGGCACTCCCAGCCGACCGCAGGGGTTGATCTAGAGCCCAGAGAGTAAGGCAGTCCCACAGATAGATGGGGGCCAGGCCGTATAGGGCTTTATAGGTAAGTACCCACACCTTGAATCGGGCTCAGAAGACTATAGGCAGTCAGTGCAGAGTACAGAGCACTGGTGTAATGTGCTCCCGGCAACCTGTCGCCAGGGGGGTAGGGACTCCTTAAACAGCAGTTCTTCCAAGGGTCTCCAAACCAGCCTTGGCTCTCAGTAAGCCCCTCCCCCTCCTGTCTACCCCCGAATGGTTGTAACCCTGTTAATAGAAGTTTTAAGAGTGGGTGGGAGGTGAGGCCAACATCCCATCGCAGCCTACTCTGAAAACTTCTTTCTTGGCAAGGTCTAAGCGCCACTAAAAAAAAATTCAGAGTGGACTGGGGCAGTGTGCCCGCTCTGCTCCCACCACTGCCCACTCTGAAAATTTCCTTACCTCACTCAGGCTGCTTACAAGGACCCCCTCTGGAGTCCAGGGCCTGGGCTCAGTTGAGCCCCCTCACTCCATGGTAGCGACGTCTCTGTTAATATTATACACATGATGCGTACATACACTTATAACACTGAGAAGCTCAAAGCTCAAATTTCTTCTAAAGTTGCATAGCAGGAAACCTAGAAATAATCATAGCAGTACCCCTCATTAAATGTCCAATAGTATGTGACATATTGGAAGCTCTGAAAAAAACAGTGTGTGCGCACACACGTACGTGTGTGTGTGTGTGTGTAAAATAAGCTGTGACAAAACAGCTCAGTGAAACCCATTCTATTCACATGTTTGTCTTTCAGCAAGATGCATAATAGCAACTGCTTTTTCTTGCACTTCAAATGGTAACCACTTTGTTCGGTGTGTGTGTGTGTGTGTGTGTGTGTGTGAAATCTGAGTGCAAAGGAGCAGTTATATAACGCAGCACTTTGGAATGAGTCTGTGCATTGTCGCTCTAATGCACACATCTGTACTCCCCTACCGCGGCGCTTATATTAAAACTCGTGCTCGCTATCTCTAGAGGGGTGGAGTGCACTGTGTGTCAGGAAAGAGAGAGGGAGAGAAAAAGTGTGCGTGTGGGGAGGGGGCAAGAGAGAACAGGCTACGGGAGTGAGTCAAAATATGTTGTCGACATCAGAGATTTCCCAGCAACTTTCCTAATGATGTTGGGCCACTTTGATCTATATTTATATTGAAATTCATCTTGCAGTCAGAAAAATGTGGGCTTCTTTTATTTTTCATGTGATTTTATTGATTCTGAAAGCGGCGGCGCTGTCAGAAGTGCGAAAAGCTTCTCTCTGCAGGGACTGCACAGCAGCAGAAGGAGAAGGGCAGAGTTCCTCATGCTCGCTGTCCCTCAACCCCCACCGCAGCCTCACAGCTCTGTGAGAAAATGGGGCCTTGAACCATTGGCTCAGGGGTTCGGTTCAGCGCCATGGGGCTGATGCCCTCTCTTGTGTTTTGCCTTGTAGCTCCCCCTGCCCTGCTCCACCCCACACTGATGCTCCGCGCTGGCCACACACATACCCCGGCTTCCTGGTTGGCTGCCTGCCAGCACATCGGGGCCTGGTGTTTCTCACATTGCAGACGATGTCACATGTATGTTCTTATTTCTAGTTATTAATAATAGAGAGACAAAGTGGTTCGAATGATATCTTTTATTGGACCAACTGTTGGTGGAATAATAAGCAAGCTTTCCGGCCACACAGGGCCCTTCCTCCGGCATATAGTGCAGCCAGTAGAAATATATACACTGGCTATGCTACGTGCCGGAGGAAGGGCCCTGTGTGGATGGAAAGCTTGCTTATTTTCACCAATATCCCCCCGCTAAGCGCCCTGTGTGCTGCGGGGGAGTTTGAGCCCGCCCCCTATCGGAATGGGGCCCTGGGTTCGGGGGTGTCCGCCGTGCCTTTCGCCAGGTCGGGTCCCGGGGGAGCTGGCTGCAGCACTGCAAGCCGCAATCTGCAGGGGATTGCGGCTTGCAAGGCATCGGAACGAGGGCGCGAAAATGCATCTCCCTGATTGGCTGGTTCAGGCCACGTGGTGTAGTGTGCCGCGCAGCCCGTCATTTGGTTGGCGGCGCGCTACTGAAGTGGACGCATTTGGCTGGCTCTCCGGCTGGGTTCCCCTCCTCTGCATTGGTGCCGCGGGTCCCAAGAGGGGTGGCTCCGGCAGTATCCCTCTGGGGGTTTTGTGGCTGGGAGGGTTTGCTTGTCAGTGGGAGGGTTTGCTTGTCCCCCCCCTTCTTACACGCGAAACGCTGGGGAGCAGGAATTGGTTTGGTTTGCTGGGGGTTGCTCCGGTGACACCTCAGAGGATCCCCCCCCTTGTTGCTGGGAGTTGTGGGTCAGGGGAGGGCAGCTGAAGGGAAATAACCCTCATGCAGGGGGTGGGGAAATTCGGTACTCGGTGGGAGGTTCTGCCTGGTGGGGGTGGTGGGCTTAAGGGGCAAGGCTGCAGGTGCAGGTGTGTGTGTGTGTGTGTGTGTGTGTGTGTGGTGGGTACATAGCTGGGAGGGATCTCACATCCCCCCCTGGACCAGTAGGGAAGGCGCCGGGTGGCACTGGTTGGGCCTGAGTCAGCTATGGGCAAACGGAAGGCAAAAGGGGCCAACACCCAGGGCAGGGTCTGTGCCATGGCGGAAGGGCTGGGGGTACATGAGCTGGCAGGGTCATCTGCCCTAGGGGATTTGGGAAGGCAGGCTGGGGCTGGCATGCAGACAGGGGGCCTTGCACCCCCTGGTGGGTACTTGACAGCGGAGCAGCTCAGTCGCCCTGGGCAGGCTCCATCTGCGCCCCCTGTGGGATACTTGACAATGGTGCAGTCGAGTTACCCAGCGCAGGCTCAATCTGTGCCCCCTGTGGGGTACTTGTCAATGGTTGCAGGCCAATAAACTGGCTCAGTCTCCATCCGCGGAGGGGTGCCTGGAGGGGCAGGGGCGGACATTGCTGCAGGCCCTTGAGGCCAGGATGAGAACATGGGATGGAGTTATGGGGAAGTTGGCAGATGCTGGGGTATTGAGTGCTGCCCAAGGGCACGACAGGAGTGCAGCGGCAGTTGGGATGGTCAGTAATCCTGGATTTGTTTTGTCCCAACCCAGCACGAGTGGGGAGGGCATGCATGTGCCAGCGACGGCAGGCGTTTCATATCGGGCAAGCAGTCAAGCGGTCGAGGAGCTAACGAGGAAAGTTGACCGCATGGAGCAGCAGATATCCCGGATCGCATCATTGCTGTAGGCCGGGGGCCGGGTGGCGACAGCAAGTGTGCCTCCCGTCGCACTGGCCCAAGCTGGATTGCCTGCGCAGGTGGTTACGAACGTAGCGGATGGTTGGGGGATGTGTTGATTTTGTGGGTTCCCAATCCCAGGGAGGGATGGGTGAAGCCATGTTGCCACCCGTCGCCAACCAGGTTCCACCCTTGCAAGCGGAGGGGAGCATGGGCAATGTGGCTGGGGTACAGGTGCAGCAGCAGGCACTAGGGGTTTCAGTGGCTTGACAGGGTTGTTTGGGTCAACTGTGGGAGCAGCAGGACCCAAATCGTCTTTTGTGGGTTGATAATGTATGGCGCCCACAATCGGAGGTGTGTCCTCCTAGCCATATCAAATCAGCGAGTGAGAGACAGGGTCAGGTTGGGTTGGGTCAGGTTTCTGAAGTGCAGGCTCAGGAAACAGGAGGTACAGCAGGGTTGGCTCCGGCAGTGGCTGCAGTGGAGGTCCCCCCATTGCAGGGCGGGTATGCCAGGGTTTCTGCTCCCTTGGGTGTGCACTTAACGCAGTCCACACAGGAAAAGATATGGAAAGGAGAGTCCATCAATATGTTTGCTATTTTGTTTTGCGACCCTGTGCTGGATCCCAGTGCAAAGCCTGAGCCTTGAGAATATGAATGGGCAAAGCGCAAGAAGATAGACTGCAACTGGGCTAACTGGGAGTCAGCATTTATAATTTATGCGGGTGTAGTAATGCAGGCTTTTCCGGAGAGGACAGTGGCCCTCTGGAAATACTTTGATATAGTGAGGCGGGCTTTCCTGACCAAGGAGGGGTTCGGGTGGCTGCGGTATAATGAGGCCTTTAGGCAGAACGCCTCCATCACACCTGAGGTCAGATGGGACGTAAAAGACCACGACCTCTGGATTGAATGCATTCAGGAGAGGGACATGGCCAGGGCTGACAGCGGTCACGTGATAGTGAAGGGTGGTGGACAGCCGACGAATAATTTTCACGGTGAACCATCCAAAAAAGGGGGTACGGTGCTGGCGTGCTGGGATTTTAATGAGGGGTCGAGGTGTTTTCATGCCAGTTGCAGGTTCAGGCATGCCTGCCTACAGTGCGGCGGGCCCCACCCCTTCTCTAGCTGCCCTAGATGGAGAGGTGGGGGACAGAGGGGTAAGTGCCCCTTCTCTGGGGGGGGCACATGGTGGAGGTGCCCCCCAGGCAGGTGCTAACAAGGGCACCAACGCCAGTTAGGTGGTGGGTTCTGAAGGAATTGTTGGGTGATTATCCGGTAGAGGGTGACGCGCGTTATGTAGTTGAGGGGTTTCGTTGGGGTTTCGAGGTGCCATTTCAAGGGGTTCAGGAACACATGTCCACGCAGAACTTGAAGTCGGTGATGGGTTTGGAAGAAGTGGTGGAACGGAACATAAATAAAGAGGTTTCAGAAGGTAGGGTTGCTCGTCCGTTTCAGAGTTTGTCAATGGACAATTTAAGGATATCACCTCTGGGTATTGTTCCCAAGAAGGCCCCTGAGGAGAACAGACTTATTCACCATCTGTCTTACCCCAGGGGGTCTTCGGTGAATGATGCTATTCCGCATGAAATTTGCACAGTGCACGATGCTTCATTTGATGTGGCGGTCGAGCTGGTTCGTAAATGTGGCAGGGGTGCGCTCATGGCAAAGAGCGACATCAAATCTGCATTTCGCCTTTTGCCAGTCCACCCTAGGGACTTTGACCTGCTTGGATTTTCATTTGGGGGTCAGTTCTATTATGACAAGGCAATGCCTTGTTCCATCTCATGTGCGGCCTTTGAGAAATTTAGCACCGCACTGGAGTGGATTGTGAAGCGTAGAGCGCGGTCTGGTCATGTGACACATTATTTGGATGATTATTTGTTTATCAGGAGAATGGGGTCAATGGAGTGTGGCGACTTGTTGGGGTTGTTTAGGGAAGTTGTGAATTTAGTGGGGGTCCCTTTAGCGGAGGAAAAGACTGAGGGTCCTGCACCCATGATGACATATTTGGGCATAGAATTGGATTCGGTCAGAGAATTGTCTCGGCTGCCCAAGGCTAAGCTTATTGAGTTGCAGATTGAGGTGCAGGCATGTAGAGCAGCTAGTAAAGTAATGTTGAGGGTGCTGCAGTCATTACTCGGTAAGTTAAACTTTGCTTGTCGGGTGGTGGCTCCAGACCGGGCGTTTTTATCATGATTATATGCCAAGACATCCACGGTATCATTGCCTCACCACCACATCTGGGTGACTAATAAAATGAGGGAGGATTTGGACGTTTGGCTGGAATTTTTAAGGACACATAATGGTGTTAGCCTGTGGCATGAGTTGTACTTGCTTGAGGCAGAGTTACAGGTTCACACTGATGCAGTCGATGCAGCTGGTTTGGGAATTTATTTTCAGGGTTGTTGGTGTGCTGAGAGATGGCCGGCACAGTGGGGGGATTCAGGTATTTTGAGGGATCTGACATTTCTGGAGCTATTTCCTATTGTGGTTGCTGTCCACCTGTGGGTGGACAGCTTTCAGGATAAGAAGATTGTGTTCTGGTGCGATAATTTAGCTGTAGTTCACGTGGTTAACTCGCTTTCCTCCAAGTCAGAAAGAGTTATGCACCTTGTTAGGGTTTTTGTGCTGTGCTGCTTGCAGCATAATATAGTTTTTAGTACTAGACATGTGCCGGGGGTTCAGAACGAGATAGCTGATGCTCTTTTTCATTTGCAGATGCAGCGTTTTTGGGAGCTTGCTCCCTTAGCAAGGAAGGATCAGGAATTTGTCCCCAGAAAGCTTTGGAGCCTTGGAGGCTAGAGCTGATGGACACGGTGAAGGGTTTTGTGTCCCCTGAAACTTGGCTGGCATACGAGAGGGTGATCAAGGAATTTTTAGGGTTTGCCCGGGTGCAAGGTTGGGCGGTAGTGATACCGGTTCCTCTGGACCAAAGGGTGCGGTTCGGGCTCGAATTGCACAGGAAGGGTTTAGCGGCAGCTACTATAGCCTCCAGATGGTCCGCTTTGGCGTTTATGTCTAAGTTGGGGTGTGTGTGTGCAGGATCCCGACGTATCCTCAGTGCTTAAGGCAATGATCACCTCATGGAAAAGGCAGGGGCGTGGTCGGGTTGATAGAAGGGTGCCGTTGTCCCCTAAGATTTTGGCTGACGTGGTAGGTAAGTTGGGGGACGTGTGCCACGATCCTGGGGAGATATGTTTGTTTCAGGTTGCGTTTGCGGTGGCCTTTTTCGGGGCCATACGAATTGGCGAGTTGGTTGTGAGTGCTAGGAGTGATAGTGCAAGAAGGGAGTTACAAATAGGCGATGTCACTATGACAGGTGGGGGTATGGAGATCCGTATTCATTTTTCTAAGACTGATCAGTTGGGAAGGGGCTCGACTGTAGTGCTGGCCAGGTCTATTGAGCCGCTTATTTGCCCAGTAGTGTGCATGGAAACTTACTTAAAGGTCAGGCCGACTTTGCCTGGATCTCTGTTTCTACACCAGTCGGGTCTTCCATTAACCTGGTATCAGTTTTTGGCAGTATTAAAATGTTGTTTGGCGACCCTAGGATTATCTGGGGTGGTGTTTAGGTCTCATTCATTTAGGATTGGGGCTGCCTAAGCAGCGGCGGCAGCCGGTTTCCCCCCCTCTTGAGATTCGGAGGGTAGGTAGATGGCGGTCTGGGGTGTTTAAGTCTTATATTCGCCCATTCCCAGTGTTATGAATTCGGTGAGCAGTGGGTAAGTGATGGTTTGTTTTGTTTAATTCCTTTTTTCTTAGGAAGTGGCCGTATTCTGTAGAGAAAGATAGTGTGGATCATCGGCCACAGTTTTGTCAGGTGGGCAGCAAAGCGAGTAGAGACAGCCAGCTGGGGCACGCAGCTGGGCCTGGCTTTAAGGGGTTCGGTTGTGTGGAAAGGAAGGAAGGGGATGCTTTGGCCCCAGCTCATGCCCTTATTGTTGGGTTGGGCTGGGAAATCCCACCTGGATGTGATAGTAATCCATCTGGGTGAGAATGACTTTGCAAGGGGATCCGGGTTGGACCTGTCGATAATGATAAGGCAGAATTGGCTCAGGTTGTGGGAGCTTTTTCCGCGGGCCACTATGGTTTTGACGGAAATGTTGCCGAGGATTAAGTGGTCGGGAGCTACTAATCCTAGAGCGGTGGATAGAGCTTGGAAAAAGGTTAATGGGGAGGTCAGGAAATGGATTGCCCCACTGGGCGGGGTTTGGCTCTGCCATCCTGAAATAAAATGGAACAGGTCAGAATTATTCTGGCAGGATGGGGTGCATTTATCTGAATTAGGATTAGACTTGTACATTGGGAACATATTATTATTATTATTATTATTAAACATTTATAAAGCGCCAGTAACAACCTGGCGCTGTACAGAACATATAATCAGCTGCGGTCCCTACCTGTGGCTTACAATCTAAAAGACAAGGAGGGGGAGACAAGGAGAGGGGACAGCGGGAGAGACATGGGAGAAGACAAACAAACATTCAGGCGGATGCGAAGTCTCAGG
>QEPC01009250.1:8433898-8448994 GCA_003113815.1 Sphenodon punctatus
GGTCCATTGGAGGGGGATTGGACTGGTATCTCCAATCCAGATTGGTTGCCATTATGGTACTGAACGCGGGGGTGAGTGATAGTGGAATGGTTAAGTTATATCATCTCGTCACTCCCTTTTTGGTAATCACCCAAGTTAATTACGTATGATTCTAATCAACATTTAATTGGCATTCTAATTGGAAAGGTTCTGCTTAATTAGCTATTCTAACTTACCTCACAATTTGGCATGGGAAAGATTAGAATTAGGATAATTGGCTTTTAATTCTATCCACCGTTATTCTGGGTTGTTAATTGAGTTAATTGGCTTAATTCGGTTTCTTGTTTCCTTAACAGGTTATTAATTAAATTCGGCTTCAATAAAACAGCTGCAGCCAGTTTTACCCATATCCTTTGTGTCTGTGCCTTATTCCTAGTGTGGGGCAATCCCCCCGCTAAGCGTCCTGTGCGCTGTGGGGGAGTTTGAGCCCACCCCCTATCGGAATGGGGCACTGGGTTCGGGGGTGTCCGCCGTGCCTTTCACCAGGTTGGGTCCCAGGGGAGCTGGCTGCAGCATTGCAAGCCGCAATCTGCAGGGGATTGCGGCTTGCAAAGCATCGGAACGAGAGCGTGAAAATGCGCCTCCCTGATTGGCCGTTTCAGGCCACGTGGTGTAGTGCGTCGCGCAGCCCGTCATTCGGTTGGCGGTGCACTACTGAAGCCCACCTACCCAACCCTTGACTGGTACCGCGGATCTAATCCAGTCACCTTGTTATTGTGGGATCAGGAAGGAATTTTTTCTCTCCAAGGGGTTTTTTCAACTTCCTCATGGTACCTCTATGTTTTGAAATGTCGGGGTTGGATGTGTAGGCATGTTTATTCTCATTGTCGCAGCTGTGGCAGTGTTCAGTACCATAGGGTTAAACCGGTAAGGGCTTTATAGCCTGGCTGTATGGGCAGATGATGGGTTTCATTCTGCAAGGTGTACCTGGTGGGTAATTTAGGGGAGGGGCACCCCAAATTATCACAGGAAGGAAGGACAGGCGTTGTGTGCATACGGGTAGGATTTAAGCGGTCCCAAGGTTTGTATCAGCAGCGTCTGTCCTTCAGGAAACTGAATCAAGTCGGTCCATTGGAGGGGGATTGGACTGGTATCTCCAATCCAGATTGGTTGCCATTATGGTACTGAACGCGGGGGTGAGTGATAGTGGAATGGTTAAGTTATATCATCTCGTCACCCCCTTTTTGGTAATCACCCAAGTTAATTACGTATGATTCTAATCAACATTTAATTGGCATTCTAATTGGAAAGGTTCTGCTTAATTAGCTATTCTAACTTACCTCACAATTTGGCATGGGAAAGATTAGAATTAGGATAATTGGCTTTTAATTCTATCCACCGTTATTCTGGGTTGTTAATTGAGTTAATTGGCTTAATTCAGTTTCTTGTTTCCTTAACAGGTTATTAATTAAATTCGGCTTCAATAAAACAGCTGCGGCCAGTTTTACCCATATCCTTTGTGTCTGTGCCTTATTCCTAGTGTGGGGGCAAACAGCTGGTCCAATAAAAAATATTGTTCAAACCACTTTATCTCTCTATTCTTAACTAGAAATAAGTTAACAATAGAGCAAGCCTTTGGGCCACACAGGGCCCTTCCCATGTAGCATAGCCAGTAGTAGTCTATACACTGGCTATACTACATGCCGGAGGAAGGGTCTGTGTGGATGGAAAGCTTGCTTATTTTCACCAATAACAATTGGTCCAATGAAAGATATTCAAGCCACTTTGAATGATATCTTTTGTCTCTCTCTCACTTGGGACCAACATGGTAACCACACATTCTCTGGATAGTTTATTTATTTATTATCAATTTATTAATATTATTATTATTATTATTATTATTATTATTATTATTAGTGGCTCCCGACCCCCTGCCCAAGGGTGCTCAGGTCTGCTTCACAAAATGCAACGAAACAAATAGGGTTGGGTATTTGGTTATGGGTAAAACATGAATTTGCACAAAAAACACTTCTGTATTCGGAACACACACCAAAAAACGCCCTGCAGTTTTCAGTTTTGTGCTTTGTGCCTCTCAGCTAATGCTGAGGTGAGAGAAAGTGTTCCCATACTGTCCAGAAATATAGACCTACTTTTCGGAAGCGCTTGTGACTGCTTGTCGGTATTTCCTCACTATTCATTGATTCTTCACTTCCACTATTGTTGAGATTTGCGCCTGCCAATTTCTGTCATTTTTCCATCAGTTTCTCATATTTTCATCATTTTTCATCAATTTCCATCACTTGCCATCAATTTTGTCAATTTAAGGCACTTGTCATCATTTTGGGCAGTTTTATGTCCATTTCTGGTATTTTTCTGTCAATTTTAGGTCATGTCGCCAGTATATAAATCCTAGCATTAGCAACAGAGTACCCATTTTGTTTTATAGCAGAACACTGACGATCATACACTACGGAAGAACTACCAGAAGTACTGAACAATTGTGATTCCCAAACGGGAACTAGTGAAAAACCAGTAAGTTTCTTCATCGCACGAGTGAAGGCGAATTACCTGTTTCCAATGGAGACAGCATTCACTACAATGGTTTGTTTCAGGCCTACTCTCAACATTCACATTTAATTAGGAATATATGTTTTTCATTTTTGTTATTTCTTTCATTTTTGTTATAGAAATGTCATTTGTTTTCATATATATTTTCATAATGTATTATTATTATTATTATTATTATTATTATTATTATTATTATTCGCATTTATATAGCACCAGCAATGTACCTGGTGTTTTCAAGGGCTCCATGGCAGCTATAATGAAAAGGCAGAGTTTAAAACCCTCCCCCCTTAACTCAACCTCCCACCCTTCACCCATCTCCCTCACCGAAAGACTGACAGAATAGCCAGGTCTTGCACTGTCTTCAGAAAGAGGGAAGGTCCGGGGCCAGGTGGAATTCCATCGGAAGGGAGTTCCACAGCCTAGGTGCAGCCACTGAGAGAGCCCTCCTCATCGTTGCCACCCAAGATACCTAGGGGACTCCAAGATACCTGGGTGCACCACCCAGCTGACCACAGGGGCCAATCCAGGACCCGGGAGGTGAGGCAGTCCCACAGGTAGGCACGTCCCAGGCCATTTAGGTCTTTATAGGTCAAAACCAACATCTTGAATTGGTCCCAGAAAACTATAAGCAGTAGGGGTGGGAATATCGGTATCGGATAAATCCGATACACCTGATAATCAGGTATATTGGATTAATCCGATAATCCAATAATCACTGGTATCAGCATAACGGATTTTTAACATTGGCCGCTTTACCAGTTTTTTTACATTGCAGCCATTGAAGTAAATGGCTGCAATGTAAAAAAGCCGTTAAAGCGGCCAATGTTAAAAACCCGGTATGCCAATACTGGTAAATCTGATACCGGGGAGATCTGATACCGATAAATCCGGTATCTGGTATTCTCCCCAGTTTCCCATCCCTAATAAGCAGCCACTGCAGAAGACGGAGCACTGGTATAATGTGCTCGCAATGACCCATCTTCATAAGGAGATGGGCCATTGCATTCTGCACCAGCTGCAATCTCTGAACCATCACCAAGGGTAGCCCCACAGAGCATGTTGCAATAGTCCATGTTGAGGTGATGAAAACATAGATGATGGTGGCCAGTTCAGAGTCCGAGACATACGGCCAAAGCCATCGCACCAAACATAATTGGCGAAAAACGCTCCTCACCACAGCCGCCACCTGAACATCCAGGCGGAGCTGCAAGCCGAGAAGCACCCTGAGGCTATGGACCTGAGGGACCAATGGAAGGTGAACCACATCAATAACAGGGGCCTGGCCACCAATCCTTCAGCCCCTCCCACCAGCATCACCTCTGTCTTGTCAGGATTTAGCTTCAGACGGCTCGCCCTCATGCAGTCCCCCACAGCTGCCCAACACCACATAAGCACCAAGACTTCCGGACCTGGGTCAGCTGAAAATGAAAGGCAAAGTTGGGTGTCATCAGTATACTGATGAGAACGTACACCGAACCTTCTCATGACCTTGCCCAAAGGCTTCATGTACTCATTGAACAGGAGAGGGGACAGAAGAGAACTTTGCGGGACTCCACACGTGAGGTCCCGGAGAAACAACAAGCACTCCCACATCAGCACCACTTGTTGAGTTCTCCCAGCCAGGAAGGAGTGGAACCATTCAAGAATAATTCTGCCCACCCTGGGTCAGTACTGCAAGTGAGTCATGGTATAAAATGCAGCCGACAGATCTAACAGGATCAGAAGGGTCAGTCTACCCTGATCCAACTCATGGTGGAGGCCATTTACCAAGGCTAGAAGTGCAGTCTCAGTGCCAAAACCCGGCCAAAAGCTGGACTGTGTGGGATCCAGAAAACTGACATGATCCAGATGCCCCTGAAGCTGCTGAGCCACCGCCTGTTCAATAACCTTCCCTAAAAATGGAAGGTTAGAGACTGGCTGATAGCTGGCAAGGGAGTCAATGTCAAGTGATGTTTTTTTTAGCAGAGGCCGCACCACCACCTCCTTGAGGCAGTCAGGCACTCTGCCCTCCCTAAGGGAGGCACTGACCATCCCCACCAGCAATGGTCCCAATGTCTCCCAGGTAGCTTTAACCCTCCAGGATGGGCACGGGTCTAGTTCACAACAGGTATCTCTAACCGCCCCAATGACATCTGCTGCATCAGTGGGCAAAAACTGATCCCATAAAACAGGAGAAGGTGCGACTTCCATTACGTCTGGATCTCCCATTGCAGCAAATGCGACGTTGAAGTCATGGTGAATTCGAGGAATTTTATCCACGAAAACATTGACAAACATGTCACAGCGAACACTGGAAGATTCCAGTTCCAGGTGGAGGGAGGCCAGATTGACCAGCCCCAGCATCACCTGGAAAGCTCAGCTGAACGCGACTTCGCGGATGCTGAGAACAGCAAAGAACGTCTTCTTTGCTGCCCGCACAGCCATGACATAAGGTTCTTACATAAACTCTATGCCACAATCAGTCGGCTTCAGTACGACCATGGCACCACCGTTGCTCCAACTGGCGCGCTTCGTGCTTCATTCATTGTAGGTCCTCTGTAAATCGGGGGACCTATGTTGTCAGCGCTCAGGAATCAGACAGCAAAGAGCCATTCAGTCAATGGTCTTGGTCAGCAGAGTAATCCAAAGAGTTATGAGGTCATCGAGCGAACATTCATCGAGATTGAAGGGTAACTCCCTGAGAGAATTCTGGAACCTTTCTGGTTCTATAAGTTTCTGGGGATGAACCAACTGAACTGGTTCTGCACCTCTCCGGGGGCAGAGATGCACCAGGATACCAGCCTGAAGGAGGTAATGATCTGTCCATGACAAGGGCACAGCTGTCATCTCCCCAACCAACTGATCCCCTGCTTCAAGGCCAATGCAAAATAGCAGGTCTAGGGTGTGCCTCCCATCATGTGTTGGGTCAAGAACCATCTGTGAAAATCCCATGGTTGTCATGGCGGCCATGAATTCAAGGTCTTGAATATAGCCAGAGCCCATACCATTCAGAGCCCTGAAAACCAGCAATGCCTGATTCTCTGTGTTGGAAGACCCTTCCTGACTTGATGCAGGTAACTGGATTCCCTTCAGTTTCTGTGGGCCTGTATTTTACATTAGTACTTCTGTCACTCATGTTGTCTTTTTAAGTTTATTCACTGAGCCCATGTTTTGGGAGAGGACTTGCACTTCTCTGTATCCAGCCCTGTTTTTTATCTTGGTATTTTTAAATTGGAATTTGGTATTTCTGAATAATTTGGAGGACACCATTGGATAAATTCAGAAAATCCAAAGTAGAAATGTTGCCCAACAGCTGAATAGAAGCAACAGCACTGTCCCACCTCTTAGTTGAGCTAAAATCCAAATTTATGTCTGGTTGTGATTCAGTTGAAACTGGGTGATTTATTTGGTCTGTTCGGAACTTGGACTGAAGTGGGGGGGAGGGGAGCCTTTTCACATTTGCTACCTGGTGGCCGGCATACAGCAAGATGGCAGCTGCCATGCTCCATATTGTTGCATGGAATCAACAGGAACATTGAGAAGTGTACATGGAGATAGTGTGGCTAAGAGGTCACAGTCATCAATAACTTTGTTAGGTTTGAAATAGTGCTGAAACCTTGTCCTTGGTTTTCCTCGGAAAACACCAATGATGGGGGTATTCGACTTGATTTTCCAAGTTCCAACAATTCAAGGATGGGCCCCCAAAACTTTAGAACTCGGAAAATCCTTGGCAGACTGCAGGGAAGAGGTCATCTTGAGGGCCAGCATCAGGCCCCTGCTCCCCCTTCCATGGTCCTCGCTGGCCAAGGAGAGAATAGACCAACTGGGCAAGGGGAGGGGAGGCAAGGGCTGAGTGGGGGCTCAGCGTGGGGGTGGGGGCCTATCAGGGGCTCAGAGGTAGAGCCCCTGATAGCCCCCTCCAGAGGGGGTCAAGCAACGTGTGGCTTCTTCTGGGGCCTGGCAGTTTAAAAGAAGAAGAAGCAGGAGGAAAAAAATGGGCATGCTCAGAAGGACTGACTGACCCCTTTTGAGCATGCTCAGACCTTTCCAAGATGGTGCCTGCAGACATCAGACCCTCCGAAGTACTCACAGATTTTTTTTAACAAATATTCAGTGTAGCCCTAGTTTGAAACAAAAATGCAATGATGCATACATGCTTTCTCACAAATGAATATCCAAATTTGTTTCAGCATTGTTAGCAAAATTTAGTTCTTTGTTATTTTGTTGCTACTTTGTCATTTCATTATATTTTAATTTGGTATTCACAGTTCAGTTACTTTGGCTGCTTATTTACCAAAATAACAAAGCCTCAAAGTAAGAAATATGAAATGACAAAGTTTCCAAAATATCAAAACGAAGAACCAAAGCAAAGATTTCTAACCGCCAACCAAGATGGAAGGGTATCCCACTTTCTTACTTCCTTTCGAAAACAAATTTGAATGTACTGAATCTGTCAAATTTGGTATTTGCTTTGAATATTCCTTTTGGGTCTACTTCAAGCCCTAGGTGCCACCAGTGAGGGGTCTGGTAGGCTGGTCAGTTTGCACTTTTGGTGTTTTGTTACCTAGAATAATTGTCTTCTACCAGGTCTAATATTTTGATAATCCATTTATCCCATAATCAACCCTTTGAGGCATCCAGTTTCTCTTCAGTCTTGAAAGAAAGTGTTTTATTACTGAATCTAATGATAATCATGTATGTTCTGGAATGTACTCTCATCAGAAAATGAGTGCTTCAATGGGTTGCTATTATTATACACCCTTCTAAGATGTCCATCACTGAAGAACCGAGGTGCCGTTTCACAGATTCAAACATAGATTCATTATACTTCGGAAGGAACTGGTTTCCCCATCTCCACTCTCCGTTTTAAGCCAATTATGGAGAAGGTGAAAGGTTTGTCCTTGTAACGGCCCAGCTCTGGCTATGGGCAGGCTTGCAGGCTTGGGCCCCAAGTGGAGTCAGGATTGAGGAAAGCACACTCAAGGGCAGGACCAGATCCAGGCAGATGAAGATCAAATCCAAACAGAAAGGCAGATGGGGATCAGCAGCAGGCAACCAGAGAACCAAGAAAAAAATCAGTAATGTCAGGGGCAAGTCAATGGTCAAGTTACAAGGGCCAAATCAGAAGTAAATCAGGGCTAAGAGATCTGGGAAGCACAGCAGACCGGGAACAGGGAAAGAGTCAAGACTAAGACAAATGAAAGGCCCAAGCACCCAGGGCACCCACAGCAAGAGCAGGTGTCAGGGCACCCACAGGAAGAGGCACTACTGCTCTGCCCAGATTCCTGCTTCCTCTGGGCAGTCTTTTAAACCCACCATAGCAGTGAATCCTATATGCAGGGGGCGTGGCTTAGCTGCAAGAAGGTGGCCATAGTGCCATCTGTTAGGAAGCTACAGTGGTGTCAAGGGTTACGCTGCTGTGCTGGGAATTCCATGGGTAGCAGTTCAAGTTCAGGAGGGTCCTGATGGCGACCTTCCCTTTTGCCATAAATGTCGATAAAACTCTACAGTCTTTAATCCAAGTAGAACTTGGTGCTGAAAGTCCAACCACACTGCAAGATCCCCAACCAGCCCTACTGAGCTTGGGCCCAATGTGACCAGGATCTTCTCAAGAAGAGATGGGATAGTCCCATCCCACCACAGAGCTACGTAATGTCACGGTGCTCCATAGGGCTTGGGGACTTCTCTTGAAGGGATAGTGGGATGTACAAGTTCTTCCAAGCCCGGCCTCTTTCTGATATGACTCTACCCTTTCAGACCATTGTGATGTCATGATGATACTCAAAAGGGGAATGGCTACATCGTAAAGGAATGGACCAAGGGGATGCATAGGGACATAGACTATCATCAAAGCCTTGCCTAGCCTGAGTCCAGTGGAGTTGGACAGAAAGCATGTCTGACCTGACCCAGATCTGATGGGACTGGTCAGGTGTCATTTTGCACCCAAATCAGGCAAGCCACTAGCCCAGGCAGACAGAAAGAGGATGAAAGGACTTGCATGTCCTTTTTTTACAGACAGGGCATCAAGCTACAGAATTTGCAGGTCTTGCCCAATGTTACATATGAAGTCTGTGGCAAAGTCAGGTAGCGAACTCAGATTCTCTAGACTTCCAGGCTGGTACCTCAGCCACAGAATGATTACAAGATGACATTATGCTAGGGCTGATATGAATATGTGTGGCAAATATCATATCTGGCCATATTACCCAATTCAAGCCGTAGCCATCAAAATGGAGAACAACCACTCTTCAGAGTCCATCTTTATCAGATAACTGTTTGAGATTTTTTTTAGGGTTTGGCTTTTTTGTTTTGATTTGTGTTTTTTGTTGTCATTTTTATTTAGGTATTTGGTAAGTTGGTTATCTCATTTCATCTACAGTATTTTTCTACATCTGCACTAGCCAAAATGAAAACTTGAAAAACAGAGCAGCTTCAAACCAAAAAGAAAAAGAAAAGGGGGGGGGGGGGAAGCAAGGGAAAAAAAAAAGCAGATTGGTTGCAGATATTATTTGCTTATTTGGAGGGCTATCCAAAATTGCAAATGATATTTGCAAATATAAAATCAGCTATTTGTTTTGGCTCTTTCTGAACATCTCTGATGCTCTGGATCCACTTTGGGTTGGATCCTGCACCTTCCATTCCATTGTGAGGTAATACATTGTCTATTCATTTTAAACTCCCGTATTTTCAACCACACGGCTTGTGCTGGTGGAACATATAAGCAAAAGCAGCGGCATTTATTTAGAAATAAATAAATAAAATAAATTTTACTGGGTCCGACCAATGGGCCATCCAGCCCAGCATCCTGTCTCTGACAGCGACCACATTTTGGTGCAAAGAAGTGCGCAAACAGATCATAAATTAAGTGAGCCATTTTTTGCTACTCACATATAACCCCTGGCATCAGAAGTCTTACCTTTGACCCACTCAATCAACCTATCCTCTAAGAGTTTATGAGTTCCACAGGTTAATTATGTGCTGTGTGAACAACACTTCCGTTTTTTGTTTGTTTTAAATCTGCGCTCAGTTAACTTTATCAGGTATCCCCTAAGCTAGAATTTTGCGAAAGGGTAAATAACTGGTCCCTATTGATGGGCTTTGCACCTCTCATGTTATTTTAAACCTGTATCTTATACCCCTAGGATCATCTCTATTCTTAGCCGAATGGGCCTAGGGTATTGAACCCTTCAAAAGAAACCCATTCCACACCTTCATGAAGCACTTTGCGGCTTGGAGGTTTAATCTTTCAGCCAAGACTCAGTTTATTCTTTATGAAATGTCTGAGAGTCTTCCAAACGCAGTAACAATAGAGGATGGTAATGTCTCTGCTTGACTTTTCATGATGAATATTGCAATGGTACCAGCTAGCACTGGTAGCATGGAAGGATCAATAATGTTGTCAATGTTTTTTGTTTTAAATTACACCCCTCTGCATTTTTTCCTGAACTTAGTCTGGGGGCAGCTGCACAGGGCCCTGGCTCAATTGTGAGTATCCTAACAGCATGGGGGGGGGGGCAGGGATGTCTCCAGGATGGGGAGCAGGGGGTAGGTTCTCCAGATGGAGGACAAGACTTACTAGGCGGGAGCCCTGCTGCAAGCCACTGCTGTGTGGGGTGAGAGTGGGATCCCACTGGCAGATCCTGTTTGGAGCCACAGGAACTAGGGATGGGTGAACGTGGTTCGGAAGTTCGGAGTTCGGCCCGAACTTGGCCTGTTTGGATGACCGAACTTGAACCCGAACCTGAACATACCGAACAGAACCGAACACCAAACGTCGAAATGGCCGAACAGTTCGGTCAGTTCGAATTGTGTTTGGGTGAGTTCAGGTGGCATAAAAAGGTTCACTGGAAGGTCGAACGTGACAGGGAGAGTAGTACTACTCACTGAGGAGCAGACTTCCAGGCACCAGGGGTGGAGAGACTTGCAAGAAATGAAACTATCTGCCTCCCCGCTTCCCAACACCTTCTGAGCTAGTCACTGTTCCTGAACAGCAGGTGTTGAGTAGGATTATTAGATTGCTTTAAGTTTCATTTCAGTTTTGTACTGAAATGAAACTTAAACCTTGAACTGAAACCTTGTGTTGTTTGTAATTCCCCCCCATCCCTATATATATATATATATATATATATATATAAAGAGAGAGAGAGAGAGAGAGAGAGAGGCAGGTTAGGGACAATAGACAGTTGTAGGAGTTAGCTTAGTGATAGAGAAAGCGTTAGTGATTTAGTTTTAGTGTTTATAGGAGTAGGCCTGTATACTTATTAAATAATCCATTTAGTTCATAGCATTTAGAATAGTTAATAGCAGTTAGATTTAGTGTATATATATATTAGATAAAAAAATTAAATTAAAAAACCATATAAAAACAAAAAAAACAAATAGAAAACCTTAAAAAACATATAAAACCAAATAAAAAAACAAAAAAAATATAAAAACAACAAAACACCCATAACAAAACATTTCCCGAACGGCCGAACCCAAACCGAATGGCTGAACTGAACGGCCGAACCCGAACCCGGCAAACTAACCGAATTGCCGAACCAAACGGACGAACCAAACGCAGCCGAACCGAAGGGCCAAACCCAAACCGCGATCTGTTCACCCATCCCTAACAGGAACCCTAGTATGATCCTAGTGGAACCTTGCAAACTGAAATTCAGGCCTGATTCCTCGAGAGCAGGACTGGATACGGGCAAGTGCAGTCTGTACAATCCCACAGACTATCATGTGTTGGGGGTCCCATGGGAATAAACTTCAAATGACAATCTGAGTCTGAGAAGAGCTAGCATAAAATATGAGACAGCAGAGGCTCAAATATGGTGAAATATGCACTATGCAGGGCCTGCAATGAAGCACTGGGTTTGTGAGCAAACGAGATCTAACAACTTACGCATAAATCTCTGAAAGAGTGTCTCATCCCGCGTGTCTCTATGATCTCTGAGGTCTGCTAGAAGCGCCCTCTTTCAGTTACCGTCTCCCCACCAAATTTCCACAACATGGGCCCTTTTCTAATGGGTGCGGGTGTGCGGGGGGGGATGGGTGAGGGTGCGTTCCCACGAACACCCACCCACCTCCGCCCATCTCCACGCACAGAGCATCTGCCATTGGCGCCCCTTGCTCCGTGCGTGGGTGAAGGGTGGAGGTGGGTGGAGTGCTGGCCACGGCATTCCCACGGAAGTCCACCCATCCCCCCGCACCCACCGCGGCATTCAAATGGATGACCTCCCCACACGCGTGGGCGGGGGCGGGGGGACATCCATTTGAAAAGGGCCATGAGTACGCTGAAGGGCATTCTCGGTGGCTGCTGCACAAGTATGGAACTCCCTTCCTTGGGAGAGTCATCAAAGTCCGAGTCTGTTCATCTTCTGGAGGCGATGTAAGACCATTCTGTCTGGCCAGGCGTTTAGCAGGCAGGGGTAGGATTGGGGAGTTGTGGGGCAGGGAGGAGGGTTGTTTGCTTTTACTAGGGTTTTCCTTGTTGATCTTTAATATGCTGAGATGCCGTAGGCACGAGTGGGGCGACTAATAAATATAAATAAAAAATAAATAAATATAATAGGGGGTTAGGAGATTTTATTTGGTTCTATTTGAGTATGTGTAGGATCCCTCACCTTCCACGCAAAAAGAACAGGATGTTAATTAAACATATTAAACTAACATTTTCCTTCTTTTTGGGGGGGTAATGTATAAGTGAGTGCAAGTCTATCAAAGAATTCTGGGTTAGGAGAGCTACCATGCTGCCATTCCACGCAGGGCACCATCTTTTCTAGATCTGGCGTACTGAAAAGCCAGAAATGGTGCATGCTGGTATGTCTTCTGCAGTGATCAGTAGAATCCAAATGTTCCTTAGAAATGGTTTCTTCTTTTTTTTTTCCTCTTTGAGTTCCATCTCCACCTCCCAGACAGATAGGCTCGCATGAATCAATGGCAAAGATGGTAATCTTAATTGTCTCTACTAGTTCGTAATGCAATCATTGTTTGAACATACTGTATTTTGTAAAGCGGTCGTCCTTTGTTCAGCACATTTCTTTTTCTTACCGTGACATGTTTAATTGATTCTCTGGATAGTTTATAATATATATAATTTCTGAAAGACTTGCTGAAGTGGATGCAGGAAGAGGGCATGTTTTCACTGCTTACATGGAACTGGATTTGTGTATTTTACCCTGGATGTTAAAATCAACAGCATCTCACCGTAGCACTTTTACTGGGAGGAAGGTGGCTCAGAGCTAGTGAGAAAAATTTATTGGAGGGCTTTATGAAGAAGATGAGTAAACTTCTCAAACTTCTTCAGTACATAAAGAGCCAAAATTCAATGGGGAATGGGAGGCGGGGCGGGGTGGGGGGGGAGAAGGGGCATACACTGTGCATAAGCTCTCTGCACAACAACACAATGGGCAAAATACCACTGGCTTCCAATAGCTGGGCAAACACAATGAGGAAAGCACCACCCCTGGGGTCCAATAACAATGGGTGTTTTTACACACAAATTTCTCCTGGATGTTTGCTGTTACATCCTGAACTTTCTGTGTGTCTAAATCACTCACCCAGATCTTAAACATCCGGCTCTTTGAACTTCTGCGTAGAACTTCTCTACGCAGTTCTCCTGGTAAACTGCTTTGCTCCAGGCAGCTGTGGTCACTTGGTTTCCATGGCAACCTGACATGTCTACAGCTGCGGCTACTTTAGGCTGCCTCAGGGCAGTGTGTGTATGCGAAAAATGCATCCAGAACTTATTTGTGGACTTGTAAGCCCAGAAGATTGAAAAATCTGGAACTTTAACATGTGTGTAAAAATGCCCATTGTGTATGTAGTAGAATTTACAAAGCTCTGCATATATGTTGTTGCTTCCACTGGACTCTAGCAGCTTCTAACCATAGAATACAGGAAGCTCCACTAGAGGCCTCAAAAAGCTTTTAAAGGATCATCATTATTTATTATTGTTATTAATTTTCTTTTGTATTTGATGGGCTTTTAGTGCCAGCTGTGGACCATGCTTAGCCAATCAACTGTACTGCAGTACACAGTCCCTGGGATGCCCAGGGTTTTGCATAATGATTGTGCCTGTGTTAAAATAACAGCCTTCTGGGCATGACTGGTTACTTTTCCTTGAGAGCTTGAGATGATTGAAGCTCTCCTTAAGTGCTTTAGAGCAGGATATTTGCCAAAATAATGATCAGGATGATGTGCATGCCTTTCAACTGAAACACCTGGTTCAAATTAATAACAAGGACCTGATAAGTTCCTGAGCTTCTCCATCCACATCTTCGGACATGCTCATCTAGGGATACATTTGCATCAATGAGGTCAGAAGAGTTGTCTTTCCTCTCCATGACCAAAATATTTGGACACTTGTGATCAACAGTGCTGTTGTTCAGGGACACACTTAGAAATTGTGGGTTCGAGGGCAAAGATAAAATGCGAGGCCCCTGTCATCCCTCCCTCCTCCCTCTTCCTGTGACTCAACCCTTGCAAGGCACCCTCTGTGGGGCCATAGTGGTGGAGGCATGAAATAAGAAATCTTGGCGATTGCTGCTTCTGCTAGAAGCAGGGCATTTGCTGAAATTTGCGTAACACGGAAAGCTACCAGCTTTCCTGCTGTTTTTGCCATTTTCTGTTATTTTTGCAAGTTGAATGAGGCTGCCACAGGCCACACCCAAGCTCCATTTGTGCCTTGAACCCCCTCCCACCTCGGGGGGGAGGGGGCTATGGAGATGAAAACTTCCTGGCTAGGCATGGGGTAAGTACTAGAAATTGCCATCAAAGTGCTGTAAAACTGCCATAAAACGGTCATAAAAGTCCCAGAAAGTCTCACCTCAAAGTCCCAGAATGTGACAAAAAGTCCTGAAAAGTGATGAAAGTGATGAAAAGTCTGAGAAAGTGATGAAAATTGCGAAAAAGTCCCTGAAAGTGACAAAAGTCCATAAAGCAACAAAAATAACAAACAAACAAAAATTGGTAGAAGCACAGAATCACCGGAAACGGACAAAGTACCAATGGACACTCACAAGCCCTCCTGGAATAAGGACACTTGATCTTGTCTTAGCCCTGTAGAGGCGGTCATCATGTGTGGGGTCCTGCACTCTGCCCTGGTGAAAACCAAGACCACTATTGGGCCACTGGAAGTAAAGAATGTAGTGGGGACCCGAGCAGTCACCCTAAATTGCCCTGGGGTAAGGCTGACCCTGCAGTTGGTAATAACCCAAAATCTCTTATAGCTGACATTCTCAAGAACTCATGCAAGTTGTTACTTATAATAGTGCAACTTCCTACTCAAGCAATCTTCTGGCTACGGCAAGCTTCTGATATATAATTTTTACAGCATTTTATTAGTATTGCAAATATTTAGTGTTTGCAACTACAGTATAATTGGATTGTGGAATCTACTGCCAGAGGCTGTGGTAAGGGCCGGTACTATAGTTGAGTTTAAAAGAGGTTTGGACAAGTTTCTGGAAGATAGGTCCATTAGCAGCTATTAGCCAGACAGGATCAGGGAACATGATGGAAGCTGGGGGGAAACAACAGGGAATGGATCCTCCCATTGTGACCTGTTGGGTGCTTCTCCCAAGC
>QEPC01009250.1:8455468-8467290 GCA_003113815.1 Sphenodon punctatus
CTCCCCTCCCAGTGAACCCAGGAGTCCTGGTTCCCAGCCCCGCGGGTCCCTGATCTAACCCACTAGCCCCCCACTCCTCTCTCCCAGGGAACCCAGGAGTCCTGGCTCCCACCCACCCATTCGGATGGGAGCCAGGACTCCTGGGTTCCCTGGAGCATCCCCCTGCTCTAACCCACTTGCCCCTCACTCCTCTCCCAGGGAACCGATGAATCCTGGCTCCCACCCACCCATCCCCCAGATCTAACCGACTAGCCCCCCACTCCCCTCCCAGGGAACCCAGGAGCCCTGGATCCCTGCTCCCCTGCTCTAACTCACTAGCCCCCCACTCCCCTTCCAGTGAACAGGAGCCATGGCTCCCAGTCCCCCTACTCTAACCCACCCCCACTCCCCCATCCCATGTGCCCCCACTCCCCCCACCTTCTGAAGGTTGCTGTTCTAAACCAGGTTCTTCGAGGTGGCTCCAAACATTCACCGCGGCGCGCGTGGCTACTTTTTTTCCCCTCTCTGTCGGACTGAATTGGGGCCGGCCGGCCGGGGGAGTTTTGGGGCCAGGAGGGGCATTGCCTCTCCCTCTCTAGGCGGCCCACCGCTACTGGTGTAAACAGACATGCTGGTACATCACGAACCACAACAGGCCAGTCACTTCTGTTTTTATCCATATGAGATCCTTGCAAGAAAGCTCCTGGCACGGGGTAAAAGAGAACGCAAGGAATATCAAGGAGCACAGGTATGATAAGTATGTTACACCGCACTCAGAATGTGGATTCGTGCCATCAGCAACAGAATGTTGTGTGATTGAACCCAAACAGCCTGGGGTGGTGCATATTTGGCTGGAACCTGTCTTAGGATAAAGCATGCCATAATGCACAACTTTAAGGTTTGTGTGTGTGTGCTGTTAGATAAACACAAACCTTCTATTCACAATTTTATTTTATTGATTGATTTGTTCAACTTTTTACCCCGCCCTTCCCACAAAATGGTTTACAAGGATATAAAACACAGAAACCATATATAAATGAACATATACAAACCCCTAACCCCCCTACTTCCCAGCCCTCTCACTAACAGCTCCACCCAGTCCCACACAACCCTATCCCAGCCTGCAAAATGCCTGACCAAACAAGAGGGTCTTACATCTCTTCCAAAAGATGAGCAGGCTCGGGCTTGGGTGCACCTCCAAGGCGAGGGAGTTCCATAATGCCTCTCTGTGGCGTGCCCTTGTTGTACAAACCTCATGGGCCTCATGAATACCAAATGCCTGTTGGTAGATCTGGGTGTTTTTACATGAGACACCCCCATGCATAGACACCCACCATCCATGTGGGGGAGTGCTCATCTGAATTTGGTGTGTGTGTGTGGGAAAACCGAGAGTGCCCTGTGTGGAGACAGAGTGGGCATTGCATGGAAGGACTCCCCTCCACACGATGCACCCGCCCTATGGACCAACTGTGGACTCCTCTCCCCTCCCTCCCTGCCCTGCACATCTTGGGCCTTCTTACATGGACAGTGGTGGGTGGCGGGATGGGTGTTTTGCCATGCTGAGTGGAGGTGTGTGTGTGTCTGTTTACATGGACACCCACCCACCTCCACCCACGAAGACTCCTCCGGTTTTCCGGAGGGCTCCATGGGTAGAGGTGTGTGGAGAAGGGTGGAGGGTGGGGGTTACGCGGGAGCACGCACTCCCACCTATCCCACACAGGCAAACACCAACCAGACACCCATCCCCCCACCCACCGCTGGCCGTATACACGGACACCCCCCTCCACACCTGTTCGAACACCCAGCACAGGGCGGGGGAGGGGGGGAGGGAGGCATCCATGTAAAAACGGCCCTTGTGTAAAACACACACATGGAGATCTTCTACTATGAAGATAGTAGCATTCCTTTGGCTGTAGTCGTCAAACCATTCACTTTAGTGTAGTACTTTTGCAGAGGTGAAACTATAATAGCCAATTTTGGATTCATGGCTATTATTTGAATTTTTGAAAAGCTATCTGAATAAGATCCATAGTTGAAATGAATATTTACATATCTGTTTCTTCAGTTCATTTTGTTTCATTTATTTGGTATTTTGGTGAATTCATCTTGGCACTGTTTAATGCTATGGCATATGCACAGTAGACAAAATGATGTAAATGAATGAACTGGACCAAAAATATCCGGAACAGATATCTGAACAAAGCGGAAAGAATATTTGCAGTGGATATTCCTTTCAATGCTATTATTTAACACTTTGACAAAGCTGTTTGAGCATCTCTGAAAGGGGAAACAGAATGGTGCTGAAATGGGTAGCAGATTCTGTATCTGCAAGTAATACCCACAATTTTGAGTAACCTAGTGGTTATCCAATCAGTATTTGTAGACCAAATCAGGTAATACTAACCATTGCCTGAAATATTGCATCTTACCATTATTAACCAACCAAGTTTCCATTTTACTGACACGTTCTAGGGTTTAAAATAGGCTCAATAATTCCCTCCCAATAAGTTAGACGAGGGGTGTACTTTATCTTAAGATGCAGAGTAGAGCTGAAACGGGTACCAAATCTGGTACCCATTAGTAATACTCGAATTTTTGAGTACCCTGTCAGGTATTCAATAGGCAACCCGATTACCAATAGGGTAGCCCAGATACCCACAAATTTGGTAATTTATGGTACCATTGTTTTGATTTTCTGATTAGTAAATTGGGATGGCAAACCAAATTTTCATCTTTAAATTGGGATGGGAAACCAAAAAATGGGGACTAGAAGTCAAAAGATTAGAACTGGAAGTTGACATTCCGGAACATTCTGGGACACAGAGTACCTGAATTGGGTCAGAATTGGGTACCAATCTGTACCTGAAATTTTCTGGTTGATTTGGGTACTGGAAATTGAATGGGTATATTTGTATCTGAAGGTACTTGTTTCAGGTCTAATATGGATCTTTTCTTTGTTTTCAGTTCTACCTAGCCAATGCATCTTATTGTTTTCTCTTTCTTTTCATTTTGTAGAACCAAGTGGGGAGTGAAATAGGCGTAGTTTAAAGTCTCCAGACGTTAGAGGCAGGCCTTTCATTGCAACCTTTAGAACTGTTGGTGGTTCGTTCAAGGACAGCATTAACTCAGTTGAGGAGATCTGAGGAGCCCAGTTGCCTGACTAAAAGGCTGTCCAAGGCCGCTTATACGAGCAAGGTGAAATACCCAGTCTAAAAGAAACTAACATGTTACATGAGATGGATGAAGGTGTTTTTCTGAAATAGAGGATTGCACCCTTAATGTCCGATTACTATAAAACAAACATTTCCACTTTGCCTCTCTCAGCTAGTCTGCCTTAGGTTTCATTTCCTTCCTCCTCCACTAAAGTTCCAGGAAAATAGCCCCTCAAAACTTTTTGTTCTGAAAACTAAATCAGCCAGTTAACTCATTTCCACTTGCCATTAATCTCTATTGGAGCACAGAACTGTTAAAAACTTTGTGTCTGAAAGTCAAAAGTTGTTAGGGATCTGGACATCCATATCCCCCTGCTCTAATAGTTGGATGGGATGAATCCCCAAAGTCCCTCCTATGATTACACCTATGTCTGAGAGCAGGGCATGGAGCATAACCACTGTAGTCTTAGAGCTGAAATGGATACCTAATTTAGTACCCATGGGTAATACCCACTTATTCAGGTACCACATTGGGTACACAGTGAACCACTCTCATCACCGTTTGGATACCCCAGTACATGAAAAATCAGTACTGATTTACCTATTTTTCCGGTTACCAGTTGAAAAATCAGGATGGAAAACTGAAAAAGTGGGACCGGAAGTTGATATTCTGGAACCAGAAGTCAACTTTCCAGGATAGCAGGTACCCAGATTGGGCCCTGATTGGGTACAGATTAGTACCTGAAAATTTCAGGTCAGTTCAGGTACCAGACATTTTACAGCTATCCGTGTTTTTGCAGGTCCTCATTTCATCATTAGTCCTGATGCCTCTTCAAGAAGGTGTCAGATCTCTGGATCCCATGGGACTGCAGGGGCCTGGGGGGGGGGGGGCAGGGCAGCAGCAGGTGCACCCCTTCCTAGACAGTCTCCCCTCCTGGTCGCAGTCATGTGTGTGTACCCTGCCCAGGGGCCCATGTTCCTGGGATCTTACCCGCTCTCCTCCCACCCTTCACCTGCCCTTCCCTTTTGCCCATTCACCCTAGTGTGGGTTACATTTGGGAGAGTGTACGGTGTGAGGCTCTATGCTCCCCTCCTATCTCCACGCCCTATGATGGGAGGGGTCTGGTCTCATTGAGACTACCAGGACCCGCACACTATCCNACGAAACCGGCCCAGATTGGAAGCCAAGTTGTTGTGTTGCATTGTGTTGTGTGTGTCTTGACCTTGACTATTTGGATACTTGTTGTGCCTTCCCGTTCCCATATCCTTCCTATCTAGAGAGCGTGGCTGTGTGTGTGCATGTGTGAGTGCGAGTGGGTGCAAATGGATCCCAAAGCCCTTCCCCTCCCCCCTTCCTAGACAGTCTCCCCTCCTGGTCGCAGTCATGTGTGTGTACCCTGCCCAGGGGCCCATGTTCCTGGGATCTTACCCGCTCTCCTCCCACCCTTCACCTGCCCTTCCCTTTTGCCCATTCACCCTAGTGTGGGTTACATTTGGGAGAGTGTACGGTGTGAGGCTCTATGCTCCCCTCCTATCTCCACGCCCTATGATGGGAGGGGTCTGGTCTCATTGAGACTACCAGGACCCGCACACTATCCTGATGGGCTTACTCCTCGGGGGCCCATCCTTGGAGAAAAAGGAGTACGCAGGCGTAGGAGCATGAGAGATCTGAGCTGTATGGACCCCCTTCCTAGGACCTTTCCCCCCTCCCCAGTGACAGAAGGCAAAACAACTTGTGATATTGCAGCAAAAGCTGTTCCACTCTCCTTCATCCTAAAATTGGGCTCTGGGTGGTTCTGCATGGCTCTGCCAACTTCCGCATGGAAGTTAGAACATGGTACTGTGGGACTGAAATAAGCCTGCTCTGGAAGGCATTAAAAAGCCACGCTCCTCTTAAACTCACTCTTTGAATGTCAATTCAGTTCAATTTCCTGTGACTTAATTTTGGGTGTTCAAAACAATTTGGTTTTTGGAAACATTGGGTATTTTCAGACATTACGAGATCACAGTGAACCACGGTCAATACCCACATGGGGCCAAAGTGCCCTGAATGTCTGTTGGGCGGCCACCAGATGTTCACCATGGTCAATTCCCACGTGGGGTCAATTTCAACCATGCTTCCAGGGCTCCCCGCCGGACAATCGCCGCAAGCGTGGTCAAAGAGATTCCCGGTGGGAACCAACAAAAAGTAACGTCTGGCCGGCAACCACAGCCCGAAATCCCTGGCGGGATTCCAGGCCATGGTAAAATCGGGCGGGCGCTGCGGCCACATTGGCCTCGGCGCCCACCCATCTCCCCAGAGGGCGGGTGGCGGGTGAGCGTGGGGGGGGGGCAGGGCTATGCAGCCGCACATTGTGCCGTGCGGCCCCACCCCCTCCCCGATTCCCTGAATTTGGGTGATTCCGGGATGGGGCGAATGCTGCCCGTCTCATCTGAAATCACCCATTGTACATTGTGTGGAAGACAGGTGTAACCATCAGGCAATCAAACGCCCCCATTTGCAACAGAGGGTAATTTCAGACGTTACGAGACCATGGTCAACCACAATGAATCCCCTGTGGTGGCCGTTTGTCCCGTAATGTCTGTTGTGCATTCTGCCAGATGTTCACCATAGTGAACCTCTGGCGGGAAACACAATGACCACGCTTCTGGACCTCCGGCCGTCCAGGGGTCCAGAAGCGTGGTTAGTTGGACCATGATCTGGGATCGGCCAAACGTAACGTCTGTTATGTTGGCTGATCCCGGATCATGGCCCATACCACAATGTGGGATTGGGCGCAGCAGCTGTATTGGCTGCTGCTGCGCCCGTCTCACGGAAAGCGGGCAGCTGGGGGAGTGGGGTGTGTATGTGTGTGCTGTGCAGCCTGATCTCCTATAGGAATCTGGATGGCACGTCTGAAGGGATTCCTGACTGGGATCTGAAACGGATCCTGGTCCCTGATTGAGTGTGGCGGGCCTCCGGGCCCATCACGTGTGAAATTACCGATGGAAGCTGACTTTCTTAAGGATGTGACCTCAGAGGCAAATGACTGACAATAGGCCAGTCCAATTTGGAGGTGATTCCTTCCCAAACTGTACCCTGGACCCCTCCTGTGATGAAGCAGGTCACTGTTGCTTCAAGGGAGCCCACTTTGCTACTGTGACCTTCCCCCTTTGGGGATATAAAAGCTAGCAAGTTCCAGGAGTCAGGCAGTCTATGGCTGGGAGCCATTAGGGATGGGCGAACATGGTTCGGAAGTTTGGAGTTCGGACCGAAATGACCAGTTCAGTCAACCGAACCGAACTTCCGAACCAAACTCGATTTTCGAACTGAACCAAATTTCCAAACTCGGTTCTGTTCGCACATCCCTAGGAGCCATGCTGGGCAGACTTGGGAGCTCAGGTCAGCATTCTTTGCTGACCACTGTGCTGAAACCCTACAAATGGAGATTGTAAAGGATTGTAGACTAGGGAGGCAGAGATGCGCCTGCCCTGAACTGGATGGAGTCCAACAAAGTGGTATGAGTCCACCAAAGTGGCATGAGTCCAGAGTGGACAACATAGAGTGCATGGGGGCCTCTGGGATGAGGACTGTGCCAAATGTGTGTTGGTTGAGCTGGGTCTCCAGGAAGGTGAATAAGACCTACAACCAAGTGCTGACCCCCTCTTTTGTTATCCCTGATTTGTATAATGGCTGGGTCCTGCAATCACTTATTCCCTCTAGGGGATGGACTTTGGAACACGCCCCAAATAATAATAATAATAATAATAATAATAATATGGATTAATACATTTATTATTTATTTCACACTAGGCAAAACGTTTTGTCCTTGAAAATGTTTGGCATTTTTCAAGAAAACCAAAATCTCAATGTCCATTAGGAGGGCAGGGCTTATGCAGAAATGTTTGGTTCTAGAAAACTGGAATATTTTCATCATTTTTTAAAAATCAAATGGAAAAAGTTCTCAGTCATGAAATTTATCATGAGTTTGGGTGGTTAGATATGGTTTTTATTAGGACTGAAATTCGCTTCTCGAATTCTAGCATTTCTCAACAAGAATCAGGTTCTCGGCTCATTAATGCAAACGAGAATGAGCCAAGAATTTTCCTGATTCTCACCGAGAAAATCAAGAATCACCCCTGTTGCACCCCTGCTCTGAATCTTGCCCTCCCACACTTGTTAAAAAAACCAACAACTTTTATTATTCATAATTACTATTTATTTGTGTAGTGCCAGGAGTGTACCTGACACTGTACAATCAATCGTTAAACTCAGGTTCCTACCTCAAGGGGCTTACAATCTAAAACCCTTTTTAAATGGGCCGTGGTGTGGGGTGGATGGGTGTGCCTGCGGCAGTGTGAGCAATCCAGGGGGACGGTGTAGACAGGTGCACACCGATCCCACCCCCACCCCCAGCATCCTCATTCGTGGAGCAATCGCTGTTTTAGCTAATTGTTCTGTGAGTGGGTGGAGGTGGGTGTGTATGTGTGTTTCATGAAAGAACACACCCACGCGCACACACACACACACACCCGCTGTGGCAGTTGCATGGGCAGCACCCACTCATGTAAAAACATTCGACTAGCTCTCATATAACGTAGCAGAAGAGTGAGATGCAGAGGGTATGGAAGTTGTATAGGTGCAGCTAAGTTTTAGAAAAGGGGTTACCTATCTTTTTGCCTGTGTGACCTCATTTTGAAATTTACATACCATCCCACCGTCCCAGAGAGCAACAAAGACATAGAAAATATATGAAATATCAGTCAGGATTGTGACTAAAACCACAGATGGTATGACCTCAACTGAGGACCTGATGAACATTTTGGGAGCATCTGCCTTACAACCAGGCACGAGATAGGGTGAAAGAAAAGTGACTGGAAGGCAAGCCATATGAGGAAAGTTTGAAATAATTGGGTATATTCAGCCTGGAGATAAGAAAATTAGAGAGGGACGTGATAGCAGTTTTCAGGTATCAAAAACGATGTCATAAAAAGAGATTAACATAAGAACATAAGATCAGCACCTGTGTCCAACAGTGGCCAATCTCAGTTGGTCAGAAGAAGTACCCAACAGGTAAGGTCGAAATTTATTTTCTCGATTCTCGATTTTATCTCAATTTTCATCAAGAAGCTGATGACATGGAATGGGCTTAAATTGCAGCATTGTAGATTTCAGTTAAATTCTGCATCTTTTATGCTGCCTTTTTCCACCAAAAATTCCAGCATCTTTTATATGTTCTTATGTTCATACAAAATGGAAAAAAATGATTTGCTTTAAAAAATTTGTGAGAAAAAAGGGGGTTTTTTTAATCAAAAAGATTTCAGACAGGATTTTGTTTTTAGATGAAATTTCTTGCAGGATACATTTTGTTTTATTCATCCACCTCTCACCCAGAGTGGATTAAGGGATCTCCCGTAATCTGTTATTTAAAAGCAAGCCATTTCCTACACAACACATTGAACAGGTTTTGAAGAAATGCAACATCTATAACTGCTGACTGTGAGAAATCATCAAGGCTTTCGAATGATGGCTAAATCTTGACCTGTTTTCTACTGTGGGAAAGCTGCACTCTGAAGGCATCCACTGAAACCTGGAACAGTAAAGGTCAGATGGTAGAAGAACAGGAAACCAGAGAAAGGTCACTTGTCTCAATCCTGCTGACAATTTGGGGATTCTCTTAGTTCAGTTGCTGTCTTTATCAAATCTATTAATCCCCATCTCTCTCTAGAAGGAAATCCAGACATCTAGCTCCCCTCCGTACAACTACACTATCCATTTCATCTAAAATGTATTTGTTTCTATAACCCTTTTTCAGAACAAGGAAGTGGAATTTGTTCATAGAAGAGGGGTAAAATTTCTCTGGTTGCTGGTGGGACTGGGTGGGCACAAGTCCACAACAATAATTTCACAGTCTGAGCACCCAGTACCTCAGGGACCACCTCGCCCTCTGCGCCCTAGAGTGGCTCCTTCGGTCTGCTGGGGGTCCCTTCTTGGAGGAGGGTCACAATGGAGAGGGCATTCTTGGTGGCTGGGCCGCACCTTTGGAACTCCTTTCCAGAGGAAGCTCGCTGTCAGGTCCCGGGCACGAACCCTTGGCCTTGGGATGCGGGAGAGGTGCCTTTGGGGCCTGCGCCACCTGGTGGGCTTGTTCACTTCCCGCATTTCTCCTCTGTATGCCTTCCCCTGTCTTACTGCCCTTTGCATGGCCACACCCTCTCCCAGCTGGGGCTTGTTTTCCTACCCCCCCCCCCCCAGCTTCCTGATTGGCCACAGATGGTACTTAAACACTGATGTGGCCTCAGGAAGCTAGTAGAGCAATGTCTCACACCCGCCTGAAGGTTTGATGTTTATGTTGATGTGTTGTAGCAAGTGCCTTTTCTCCTGCTGTGTGTTTGTCCTGTATCCCTGTCTCCCCTATAGTCTGCATGTGTTTTCCAAGCCCATTGTTTCTTGTTCCCTATTGTTCCCCTCATCCCGGTTGCTCCCCCGCTCCCATTCCCTAGCCCCTTGTCTCTTGTTCCCTATTGATCCCTTCATCCCTGTTGCTCCCTTGCTCTGTTTCCCTAGGCCCCTGTCTTTTATCCCTTGTTGTTCCCCTTGTCTCTAGTGCTTCCCCAGCTCTGGTTCCCTAGCCCCTTGTCTCTTGCTCCCTGTTGCACCTTTCATCCTTCTTGCTCCCCACTCTGGTTCCCTAGCCCCTTGTCTCTTGCTCCCTGTTGCACCCCTGCTCTGATTCCCTCGGCCCGTGTCTCTTGTTCCCTGTTGCTCCCTTCATCCCTGTTGCTCCCCTGCTCCGGTTCCCTAGACCCTTGTCTCTTGTTCCTTGTTGTTCCCCGCATCCCTGTTGTGCCCCAACCTTGTTTTCCTAGCCCCCTGTCTCTTGTCCCCTGGGGTTCCCCTTGTCTCTGGTGCTCCCCCAGCTCTCTTTCCCCTAACCCACCGGCTCCAGCCCCTTGTGGTTCCCCTTGTCCCCATGGTTCCCCCCACTCTGGCTCCTTAGTCCCTTGGTTCTTGCCCATTGTTGTTCCCCTCATCCCCATTGTTTTCCCCGCTCTGGTTTCCTAGCCCCTTGGTTCTTGTCCCTTGTTGTTCCCTTATTCCCTGGGGCTCCCCTTGTTCCTCGTCGCCCCCTATTATATTCCTCTCTTCCTTGGGAAGGATCTTGGTGTGTGCGTTTTCAGTCTGCTCCTTGACCTCAATGATGAATCAGACCCTCTCTGACATAGGCTTCTAGGCCTTAAGATGAGAGCAGGCTCTGGAGACTCCAAGTCGTTCTGAGAGGTCCATTTAGCCTACTGACTTCCGTGGGCTTCCCTTCCTGGGGTCTCTTCCCCTTTCCTTCCTTTGGGAGCGTGGTCCTTCCCCCATCCTGGCCCCCCTGTTACCCTGGCCCCGTGACACTTGCCTGGCCCCAAGCCTTTTGATATTCCGACGAAGATGTAAAACCTGGCTGTTCGCCCAGGCCTTTGGGGAGGGTGGGTTAATGGGGTTTTTATCTCCCCTACCCTATTTTATTGTTTTAAATGTTTCCTGGGCCCTGTTTTAATACTTTATGTATTTTTGATGTGTTTTAAATGGTTTTTTATGTATTTTATATTTTTTTGTTGGAAGCCGCCCTGAGCTGTTCTCAGGAGGGGCGGGGTATAAATCTAGAAGTAAATAAATAAATAAATAAATAAATAAAATCATTTGAGGGAGTAGATGGAGCCAGGGCCAAAGCTATAGGTTGGAATGAGCAGGGTTGGCCTTACCACAGGGCGACTGGCCGAGGCCCCATGATTTTCTTGACTTCGGAGGACCCTGCAGTAGCCCCCGTTTGTACTAACGCAGGGTGCAGGGCCCACACTCTCTCTCAGTAGGGCACCAAACACAACCACCTGTAGGGCTCTGTAGAGGGTCCCCAGAAAGGGTAGAGGGAAGATCCTAAATTTAACATAAATAATTCCATGATCCTACACAGAAACCGAGACAGGCAAAGTGTATGAAATATATATGAAGATCATGGCCACATCCACACATTATTATTATTATTATTATTATTATTATTAGGACAGGTTCACTCATATAATTTTTTTTTATTTACAAAAATGAATGGAACTCCCATTCATTGTCATAAATAAGGATATGAAAATGGATTGTCATTTGCTTTCATTAGTTTCCTTTAATAAAATTAAAAATTAAATAATAATAATAAAAAAAAACCTGTGCATATGCAAAATTATCGCTAGGGCATGTGTCCCTCCAGACTGGCTGCCTTTTTCCAAAATGGCACCGACGCCACTGTTGTCATTTTGGAAAAGCAGGTGCATGTGCAGAAGGACCCTGGAAGCCATTTTGTGCCTGTGCTGTGATTCTTTAATTTTGTTAATTAAAAATAATAATAATAAAAAGCACAGCTCATAAGAACATAACAACATAAGAAGTGCCATACTGGGTCAGACCAATGTTCCATCTAGCCCAGCATCCTGTCTCCGACAGTGGCCAATGACGGTAGCTTGGGAGAAGCACCCAACAGGTCACAAGGGGGGATCCATTCCCTGTTGTTTCCCCCCAGCTTCCATCATGTTCCCTGATCCTGTCTGGCTAATAGCTGCTAATGGACCTATCTTCCAGAAACTTGTCCAAACCTCTTTTAAACTCAGCTATAGTACTGGCCCTTACCACAGCCTCTGGCAGTAGATTCCACAACCCAATTATACGCTGAGTGAAAA
>QEPC01009250.1:8469294-8480618 GCA_003113815.1 Sphenodon punctatus
TCATGTTCCCTGATCCTGTCTGGCTAATAGCTGCTAATGGACCTATCTTCCAGAAACTTGTCCAAACCTCTTTTAAACTCAGCTATAGTACTGGCCCTTACCACAGCCTCTGGCAGTAGATTCCACAACCCAATTATACGCTGAGTGAAAACAATATTTTAAAAAAATTTGATTTAAACTTGCCACCCATGAGTTTCATGGAGTGTCCCCTAGTTCTGGCACTAGCTGAGAGGGGAAATAACTGTTCATTGTTTATTAGTTCCACACCACTCATGATTTTGAGCCCCAACCTACCAAGCCTCCTCTCATACGGGATCCCTTCCATGCCCTTGATAATTTTTGTTGCCCTTCTCTGTACCTTTTCTAGTTCAGCTATGTGTTTTTTTAGATGGGGCAACCAGAACTGCACACAGTATTCGAGGTGCGGTTGCACCATTTATTTGTATAGAGGCATTATGACATCCTCAGTTTTATTCTCTATTCCCTTCCGACTAATCCCTAACATTGGGTATTTTCAGATGTTACGGGGCCGCTTGACCCCGTACCGAAAACAACCAAATCATCCCCCACCGGGATGACCCCGTCACGCCCTAACAGACGTGCCTGGGGATCCCGGCGGGGAATCTGGGAGGGGACGGGGCCGCGTGGCGCAACGTGCGGACGCATGGCCCTGCCCCCTCCATGCTCCCCGCCGCCCACCCTCTGGGTAGATGGGCGGGCGGCAGGGCCAATGCAGCCACAGTGTCTGGCTGAAATCGCTATGGCCCGGTATCCCGCCAGTGATCCCGGGCCGTGGCGCCCGACCAGACGTGATTTTTTTTTGGTCCCCACCGGGGATCACTTTCACCATGCTTCCCGGGAAAGTCCCACGGCCAGCCCAGGAAGCGTGGTTGAAAATGACCCCATGTGGGTATTGACCATGGTGAACATCTGGCGGCCGCCAAACAGACGTTCAAGGCACAGTGACCACAGGTGGGTATTCACCGTGGTTCACTGTGATCTCGTAATGTCTGAAATCACCCATTCTGTTCTGTTTTTTCACTGCTGCTGTGCACTGTGCTGTGGTTTTCAGTGTATTGTCCACAACCACCCCCAGATCCTTTTCCTAAGTGGTAACTCCTAGCTTAATACCCAGCATTGTGTACGCATGGCTTGGATTATTTTGTAATAATCCGGTGTTGTAAGTTCCTGTTCCAGTTCCTCACAGTCTGCTTGTGTTTTAACCACCTTGAATAACTTGGTGTCATCTGCAAATTTGATCACCTCACTCTTAACACCCTTATAGGGATGTGCAAACCCCGAGGGGTTCACGGTTCAGCCCGTACGGGGTTCGGCCCCCCAGAAACAGTTTGGAGTTTCTGTCCTGTTCTGGGGGTCCGAACCTGTTCGGGTGCCGTGCGGGGGATGGGGGACCCATTTTCCCTCCCCCCTCCCTCCTACAGGCTGCTCGGGTGAAAGGGGTGACGGGGCTCACCTACCTCCCCACCCTGCGCAGCCTTGAATTTTTTTTTTTAACTCCCCCGCCCCACTACCCCAGGGATCGCCCTACCTGTTGGTGCCAGGGCTCCATCCCCAGGTCCAGCAGTGGTAGTGGTGGCGGAGTGGGTCCCACGGCGCTCCGGAGCATTTCATGCCTATGCCTTCCAGGACATGTTACCAGTCACATGACCCAGAAGGTCTAGGCATAAAGCGCTCCAGAGTTTCGTGGGACCCGCTGCCGCCGCCGGACCCAGGGACGGAGCCTGACCTACCTGTTGGTGCCGGGGCTTTGGCCCTGGGTCCAGCAGCAGCAGTGGGTCCTGCGGTGCTCTGGAGCGCTTCATGCCTAGGCCTTCTGGGTCATGTGATGGGTCACACATGACCTGGAAGGACTAGGCATGAAGCGCTCCAGAGCGCTGCGGGACCCGTTGCTGTTATCACCGCCGGACCCGGGGCCGGAGCCCTGGCACCAACAGGTGGGGCAATCCAAGGGGTGGGGGGCAGGGGGGTTAAAAAAATTTTTTTGAGACTGCGCAGGGTGGGTGGGGAGGTGGGCCCTGGTGCCCCTTCCACCCACGCAGCCTGTAGGGGGGAGGGGGAAACGGGTCCCCCCCGTCCCCCACCCAAACAAGTTCAGAACCTGAACTTTGTTTGTCCGGTTCGGGCGGGGGACACTCAATTTTCAGCGACATAGAAGGAAAATGTCTGTCTCACTTGATATGTTTTCAAAACAGATGCGAAGCAACACATTTTTTAAAAAAAATTAAAAAACTACTGCAAGTGATCATTAAATACCACCCCAAACTGGCTATAAGAAATGATGCAATAGGTCAGGATTATCTTCATACCAAGCCTGGCACTTCTTAGTGTTGAAATGATTATGGTGTTTGAATACACAAATATTGTTTGTCTTTTTGGATACCTGTCAAAATATTTGGCTCAATCCTATGCTCTACGGATTGTGTGTGTGTGCATGCACAGCCACATGCAAACTGCGTGAAAACCACGTGGAACCGCATTGAGGGCACATTGTGCCCTGCAACACACGCAGACGTTTCTCCCCCACCCCACCCCCGCACAGCCAGGAGCTTGCCAGGTGCTTGTCCCTTTAAGGGAGCTAACTTCCTGTTGTGACCACACCCCTTTTGGGGAATATAAGAGCTGAAAATTCTGAGGCCAATCAGTCTGCTCCCAGTACCGAGCGGGGGAAGAGCTTCAGCAAGCTCAGGCTCAGAGCTGGCCAAGGTACTGAACTTGTGGCTGCAGAAGCAAAGCTGGCTGTGGAAAACTCAGCTGAGACCTCAAGAGAGGGGCTTGAAGTTGAGCACTAGGAGTAGGCCATGTGCTGCTGTGAATGTTTGAGGGAATGGACAGAGTCTTTGAGAAGGGGGTAACTTTTTTCAGCAAGGGACTAATAAAGAAGAGACGTTGTATGCACATTAAGGCTGAGATATCACTGGAAATAAATGAATTTGTAGCAGGCCTTTGGGAGACAGAGCTGCCACCCGGGGGCTAAGAAGCCTGATCATTTCTAAGTACAAAAGAAGTGAGAGCTCAGGAGACTTGCCACCCCCAGGTTAAGAAACCTAACCAGTGTAAGAGTGTTTAAAATGCATTTGGGGGCTTTGCCACCGTAAATAATAAACAACTGCCCTATTTGAGGGGAAAATGCTAGTCTGGAGTAATTTCTTGGGGCCCTGATCCTGATAGTACTTAGCACTCTGAGTGTAGCCAATGTACAAACAGTTGTTCTCCATTTAGGCAGATAAGGTTTGAAATCAGGCAGAATCACTGGATGCATTTTTCACCATGGATATTCATTTTAGCTCAAACAATTGCTTCCTCCAGTTCTGCTGTGCTATAATTTTATTTTTTTATTTATATAAACTTCTGTCCCGCCCATCCTGCCACAGGCAGCTCTGGGCGGTGCGGAAGCTCACAATTTACCATAAAATACATCTTAAAACAAACAACACAGGGAGGAGTAAAATATCCCTAACCACCCTAACCCATCCTGGTAAGCGATTTTTCCTGAATTTTCAACTTCTTGCACTGATTTTTCAACTTCCGGTACAGATTTTTTTATTTATCATCCCAAATCCTATATTACACCTGTGCTCCGAGCTCTGCACTGACTGCCGATAGTGTGCCGTTCAAGGTGTTGGTGATGATCTATAAAGCCCTACACGGTCTTGGCCCCTTATACCTTAGGGACCGCCTCGCCCTCCGCGCCCCAGAGCGGCTCCTGCGGTCTGCTGGGGGTGCCTTCCTGGAGGTCCCCCGTGTTAAGCCACAAGCTTAAGCACAAAAATGAAAGCATGCCTGGATTTTTGTATACCATTCCGAAAATGCAGATGAACTCGGCAGATGTGAAAAAGGATAACCTGTTTCATCCCCTACATAACAGTTACTCCTGACTTGGTTAAATCACTCTCCGATCAAGAGTCCTGACTAGAACTGAAATGGGGACTTGCTGAAATGAGCATATACCCATCAAACCATTACTCTTTCAATGCGTGGGAGTAAGGACTGGACCCATGGGTCAGATCCAGGAACTGGAAAGGGGCCAGATCATAAACAGCTATGGGCCACGTTTGGCCTCCAGTGAATGGTTTCCCACCCCCAACAATACTGTCACACACAAAGTTTTGTTCAGCTGTGGTTTTTCTTTTCTTCGTTCTTTTCTTTATTGTTTACTCTGATACTGTAAACGAGACCTCAATTCACTTGTAAAAAACAACTACGACCCGATAGTTTGTCTTATCAGTACGACACATTTCAGCAAGGTGGCAAACTCCAAAGTGGATGTTAATAAAGATTGATTGCTTTGGAGATTGCTGGCAATTCATTTTTCTTTAAGTAGTGAGTGGATTAGCAATTAATGGCTTGTTTTGTCTCCCCCTCACTCCCCTACCTTGTAACAGGTAAGGTGTAGGAGACTGACCTGCCATTGCATGCTACTGTATGAAAAGAAAGCTGGTTCTTTTCTTAATTGGCCATTTTGCATCATAAAGAAAAAAACACGGAGATACTGCAGGTGCAAACCTGCCCTCGGCTTCTCATCGACACAATTTTGAAGACAAGACTTTAGAAAAGGCCACTCAATCTGAGCCTGCCAAACTAATCAGTGTAATCGTAAGGCTGAAAACAGTTCTGAATACCTGCAGTACAGTGTCTCCACCACCTGCTCCTAACCCTTTGGTGATTTCCCAAGCTGTGGTTCTTTAAGATCATGTCGGAATCATAATGTTTCACGAACTTCAGCTTGCATTAGTATAATTCCAGAATCTCCGTCCTTAATAAAAAAAAGAAGTCATTAGACCCTTCGCCATCAAAATGCTGCAGCTCAGGAATAAATTGCAGGCCTGGTAAGACGATGCCTCAACTGTTATTTGAATATGTCCAGTAAAGCGATAGAAACTAAATTTTCTGTAATGCTAATTTACATTACCATTAATGAGAATACAAGTTTTAAATCACAGACAAGGAAGTGCTATTGTGCATCCAGCTCTTTTCTGTTCCCGCTCTGGCTGATAAGGCACTCTCCAGACAATTGTAATTATGAGTAATTTGTAAAAGTAATAAGAACTTCTTTTTATTACAGGCAATAAAAATCAATTCTTCATTCAATTAGCTTTCCTGGCTAGGATATGCTAGCTGCCCCTGACAAGGTTTTTGTATTTTATTATTTGTTAAAGAATTGGACATGAGAATAAGTGACTGAGCCACCATGCCTGTTTGGTGATAAAGTCAGCACAAAAAATAATTGTCTGACATCACTGCTATAACCAATCACTTCCTGTAATGCCCCAGTGCCACATGTGTCTAATTTTAAGTGCATGAATAGTTTCAGTGACATCAACGGGGCTGGGGTCATGCATACTGAATTGAGCTCATTGGGACCCACCCCCTGTGGATGCAGGTTGAGATGGGCCCCTTGGAGGCAAGATGGCCCACCTCGATGAGCATCATGGGTGTTTTCAGACGTTACGAGATCACAGTGAACCACGGTGAATACCCACCTGTGGTCACTGTGTCTCGGACGTCTGTTTGGTGGCCGCCAGATGTTCGCCATGGTCAATACCAGCAAGGGGTCAATTTGAACCACGCTTCCCGGGCTAGCCGGGGGAATGTCCCGGGAAGCGTGGTCAAAGAGATCCCCAGTGGGGACAAAAAAAGAGTAACATCTGGCCGCACGCCACGGCCCGGGATCACCGACGGGATCCCGGGCCGTGGCGAATCCGGCCCAACGCAGCGGCCGCATTGGCCCCGCCACCCGCCCGTCTCCCTGGAGGGCGGGCGGTGGGGTGCGTGGAGGGGGCGGGGCCATGCGGCCACACGTTGTGCCGTGCGGCCCCACCCCCTCACAGATTCCCCACCGGGATCCCCCCGGCACGCCTGATATGGCGTGACGGGGTGATCCCGTTGGGGAATTAATTGGGTGATTTCGGTACAGGGGCCAACGGGGCCCGTAATGTCTGAAATCACCCCATGACATCACAGTGAGCATTTCTACACACATGTTAAAGTTCAAGATTTTTCAACCTTCTGGGTTTATAAGTCCACCAGTAAGTTCCGGATTCATTTTTCATACACACACTGCCCTGAGGCAGTTCCTGGATGCATTCTTCACACAAACACTGTCCCGAGGCAGCCTAAAGTAGCCGCAGCTGTAGATGTGACAGGCTGCCATGGAAACCAAGTGCCTGGAGCAGAGCAGTTTACCAGGAGAACTTTTTACACACAAAAGTTCTGGGAGAAGTTCTAAGCAGAAGTTCAAAGATCCGGATGTTTAAGATCTGGGTGTGTGATTTAGGGTGATTGTAGATGTGCCGTCGGCAGACTTACCACAGCGTGGGATCAATTCTTCATCCCCCTCTAGAATCAGATCAGCCAGTGAACAGACTGGCCAGCTGATTCCGGAGGCAGATCGGGGAGGGGGAGGGGCTGTGGGGCGGGGCTGTGCGGCGCAATGTGCGGCTGTACAGCTCCACCCCCCCATGCTCCCCTGGCCACCTGCCCTCCACGAGATGGGGTGGGCGCAGCGGCCAATGTGGCTGCTGTGCCTGCTCGCCTTCCGGGGTTTTGGCCACAGCCCGGAATTGGAGAAGGTAACAGACGATACCTTCTGCCGATTCGCAGCCGTGGTCCAGCTAACCACGCTTCTGGACCTCCAGGAGGCCGGAGGTCTGAAAGCGTGGTCAAAGGGATTCCCACCAGGTATTCACTGTGGTGAGCATCTGGCAGAACACCCTTTAGACGTTATGGTACTGCGGCCACCATGGGGGGTTCATCGTGGTTCACCGTGGTATCGTAACGTCTGAAATTACCCTTAGACACACAGAAAGTTCAGCATGTAACAGCAAACGTCCAGGAGAAATGTGTGTGTAAAAACACCCAGTGATTCATGAGGGATTGGACAACATCAGGAAAAGGGCAGGACAAAGTCCATCTTGAGTTATGTAGCCCACTGCAGTGCTATGGTTACAGCACAACAGTTTCTCTGCACAAGGGAATGATATGGTCGCCGCTATGTTCAATTGCCTTTGACTTTCCCAATCCAGTGGACCAGGTGCCCATCCAGAGTTGGGTGGACTGAAGTGTCATCCAGCGTGAGCCCCAATAGGACTTGAATCCATGGCCTTCCAGGATGTGGTCAAGTGTCTTAACCACTTTGCTACCATGCTAAGTTGGGGAAATACATGAAAATAGGATGATTAAATGGTTCAACAGACTATGGTTTCTGTTCACAAGGTAAAGACTGTTGGCAAACATAAAAGATAGGACTTGGAAATGATATGGATGCCCTGTGTGAATATAATGCAAGGGAAAATGCTGATGATCAGTCATTCATTTTTGACTTTTATATATAACTACAATGATATGAAACCTCTGGGAAACGAACAAATAGTATACCAGCCAGTCTGGAAGGCTGGACTGTGTATTGTTTATGGTTTTTGGAATTGCATTGATTGTACACTTATGCAATAATTATAAAAAAAACTATTATTAATTTTTATTTACTAAGAATAAAGTATAGTCTCTAGAAATCCATTTCAAAAACCTATGATTGGAATGGGTGGTAGGGCCCTTACAGCTACCAGGATGTACCAGGACCATAGCTGAAATGGGTACCTGATTTGGTATCTGTGGGTAACACCCACATTTTCTGATACCATTTTGGGTTCCTGAATCAGTACCCAAACATTGTTTGACTACTTGAAAAACCAAAATTTAGGCTACCATTTTTTGGAGTACCCCAAATTTCCCCAAACTCCAAAACAATACCCAAGTTTTTTTCCAGAGTGCAGGACAAAATTGGGATGCAAACAGTATGTCCGCATTTCATGTACCTGATTGAAAAACAGTTCAGGTACTAAAGAGTATCCGACATTTTTGTTTGATTTGAGTAACAGAAAATTGACAGGTACACTTGTTTTTGCAGGTACTTATTTCATCTCTGACCGGACCTCCAAATTTCTCTTCACTGGCCTGACTGGGGGTGAGGGGAGTTAAACCAGCAGCAACCGAGGTTCAGGGGAGAGAGGGGAAAGGAAACAGAAGGGAGGCAATAGGGGAATAAAAAAAAAGGACCAGGACTCCATGGGTCCCAATTAAACCCAAATAGCACAAGCTCACACCCTCAGCATGTCCCCATCATCACCATGCTGAGTGCTGCTTTTTACCTCTCTAGGTATATTATTTCCATATGGGCAAAATTCATAGGTCCTGTTCACACAAACACTCTAACACTGATCAAATGGGTGTTATGTTTTATTATACATGTTGCAGGGCTGCAGGTGTGCTCCATGGGTGCCCTGCAACATGTATAATAAAATGTAACTCCCATTTTATCAGTGTTAGAGTGTCTATGTGAAAAGGGCCAATACCTGTATCTCTAGTTTCCCCACCTTTGCTTACTTTTCCACACAGCCTTCAGTTCGATGGAAATGTACTGGTTGCTCTAGACCTCTCGAGCCTTGACTGCTGCAACCTCCTTCTTACTAGCCTTCTCCACTCTCAAATGGGCCCTCTCACTTCTGTTCAACACTCTATTGCCACCTCCCCCCGCTGTTTAATCATGTGCAACCCCTTCTCTGCTCCCTCTCCCACTTTGCACTCAGCACAAGCTCCTTGTCTTTACCCTCAAGTCTCTTCATGCTCTTGCTCCCCCCATCTTTCTGCATGTTTCCCACAACATTCCTACATGAGAGAGCTTTGCTTCTCCTCTATCACCATCCTCACTTTCACTAAGGGTGTTTTCAGACATGATGCTAACCCCAGTTTAACCACACTTGAACATTTCTTATGCATGTTGCAGGGCTGTATTGGTGCCCTATGCAACCCTGCAACATGCATAAGAAACGTTCAAGTGTGGTTAAACTAGGGTTAGCATCATGTCTGAAAACACCCTGAGTCTCTTCTTGAACACATTTAATCTGCTCCCTCCTCCCCAACCATCAATTCCTTCCTGAAAACGCACCTCTTCCATCAGGCTTGCCTTACCTCCTCATCCCCACAGACTGGTCACTGATGCTCCCTCGGCCTCTACTACCTTTCATTCAGAGTCTCCTTTAACCCTGTAACTAAGCTAAACACAGGCACCTATGACTTCTTTATTTCTCAAATGTATTCCTGTCTCTCCCTATGTTCTCATCTTCCTTGTCTCCCTTCCTTTGTCTTTCCTCAATTGACTGTAACCAAGCTAAGCTCGTATATCTGGGTCATCTCAACTTCACGGGTTTATCTCTGTCTCTCCCTAACTTCTCCTTTCCTAGATTGTTAGCCCCTTGGGGTGGGGACCAGTCTGTAATTAATGATTGTTCAGTGCCAGGTACATTGTTGGTGCTACATAGGGTGATTTCAGTGCCAGGTACATTGTTGGTCCTACATAGGGTGATTTCAGACGTGACGGGGCACTAATCGCCCCGGCATGGAATCACCATGGGGTTTCCCTGACGGGATCACACTGGCATGTCCAACAGACGTGCTGGCTGATCCCGGCGGGGAATCGGGGAGGGGGAGGGGTCACGTGGTGCAACATGCGGCCGCACGGCCCTGCCCCCCCCACGCTCCCTCGCCGCCCGTCCTCTGGGGAGATGGGCAGGTGCCGCAGCCAATGTGGCTGCAGCACCTGCCCGAATTGACCATGGTCCGGAATCCCACCACGGATTCCGGGCCGTGGTAGCCGTCCAGATGGGATGGGCCCCTTCATCGTGGCAGGGAATCACATTCACCACGCAATCGGGGCCAGCCCCACCGGTTCTGCCGATCGCGTGGTGAATGTGATTCCCCACCGTGATTGATGGGGGTGAACATCTGGGGGGGAACGTCTGTTCCCCCTTTAGATGTGACGAGACCTTTCTCGCCCGGTGGGAATCCACCGTGGTTGAGCGTGATCTCGTCACATCTGAAAATACCCAATGATAACTAAATAATAATAATAATAATAATAATGATAATAAATAAAATAATTAATGATAAATAACATAAACAGACTACCCAAATTAACTAAAGTGAAATTAACAAATAAAATTAATTCCGTTAAATGATCAAAGATGTGAATTTGGCCATTTGCACACAGACGCCCTCCCTCGCACTCGTGTCTGGGTGGGGTGGGGGCGCCCATGCGAATGCCACGGCAGGTGCAGGGGGATGGGTGGGTGCCCATGGGAACGCTGCAAATGGTGTGTGGGAGTGTGCGCGCACCTCTATCCACCGCCACCCATTACCCACTCACGGAGCAGTGGGCGCCAATGCCCGATGCTCCATGCGTGGAGATAAGTGGAGGTGGGTGGGTGTCCATGGAAATGCACCCTCACACACTGCCCACCCACTGCAGCACCCACCCATCCCCCCTGCACCGCTGGCCCTTTTGAAAAGAGCCTAATATTTACATATATGAAATCATATGTTCATGCCAGCCCTAAAAGAGACCAGGGACCTGTGTTTCACCAATGAAGAAAATGCCGTGTACACACAGGGTCCTGGTAGAGATGCAAAATTTCATAGCAATAGGTGGGTGGGGGGAGATATGAGCTTGCTCAGTGGAACTACTTGTTGGTTGCAACATTAGGTCCTTTTTACCGAAACAGAAGCAGGTCTCAGATGAGGAAACAGTGGAGCTGAAATATAAGGCATTTGCTACTTGTGAGTAATACCCACATTTTCAAGTAGTCTACGTGGTGCCTGACTGGTTATTGAGCACTGAGGCAGGCACTTGCTTACCCGAAAATACTGGTGAATATTACTGTTACTGAATTGCCAATCTAACTTTTTATCAGTTGGTAAAATGGTAAATTGGAACAGGAATCAGCACTGGAAGTTGGACAATCAGTACTAGAAGTCAGACAATTAGGACATAGGGATGGGTGAACAGAACAGAGTTCGGAAATTCGGTTTGGTTTGGTTTGGTTTGAAATTTGAGTTCGGAAATTCGGTTCGGTTCGGTTCGGTTCGAAATTCGAGTTCGGTTCATAAGTTCGGTTCGGTCAACCGAACAGACCAAGTTCGGTCGAATTCTGAACTTCTGAACCAAGTTCGGCCATTCAAAAACCAGGTTTTTTTGTGTGTATTGCCACTAGGGATGGGCAAATAGAACGGAGTTCGGAAATTTGGTTCAGTTTGGTTTGAAATTCGAGTTCGGTTCGGAAGTTCAGTTCGGTCGACCGAACAGACTGAGTTAGGTCTTGTCAGGGGGGGAAGGGGAAAGGGACCTACCCTAGCAGGAGACAGGGATTGAGGGAACGTATACCTGGGGAGGGTTACTGTCGGAAGGGCCCAGAGAACCCAGATAAGAAAGATATCTAGAAGGAAAAACCTCTCAGCCAGTCTCTTGGGTGTTT
>QEPC01009250.1:8481561-8501614 GCA_003113815.1 Sphenodon punctatus
AGGACAAGGTGATGGACAAGCTCTCACACAGGCCCTTGCATACACAGGGTAAGAGCAGTTGCTCCCACAGCTTCCTGTGGCTGAGCCTATGGTTTAAATACACCTTGTGGCCAATCAGGAAGCTGGGAGGCAGGGCTAGGGGGAAAAGGGCACAGCTGGGGAAGGGCGTGGCAACACAGGGGGTGGGGACACGAAGGAAGACACAGGAAGGAATAGTGGGCTGTTAAACCAGCCTGAAATAGCACTAGCTGTTAAGGCAGTGCTCCGCAGGGCTGGGGGTTCAAGACCCAGCCCTGACAGGTCTGAACTCCGAACTTCCAAACTGCATTCGCCCATCCCTATTAGGACAACCATGGTAAACCTCATTCCCCAAACAAGATGTGAAAACTCTCCATTCTCACCGAGAACTGGCAAGATTCGAACGTCTGGGCAGCGGCCACGGGCCAGGAAGGGAGGGGGGACAGACAGAGGGACCAGGTGGGGTGCCAGAGTTGAGCAGGGGGCAAAGACTTACCGCACTGGACACCCTCAGACCCTGCCTGCCCGGGAAGGGAAATTCTGGTGGGGGACCAGGGCCTGGGATGGGGGTCAGGGGCCTAACGAGGGTCCTAGCAGAGAGTCAGGAGTGGGTTACTTACCCTTTGGAGGGGATCCCATGAAGTCTTCTTGGGGTTGTAGGTTTTGAAATAAAAAAAAAACAACACAACAAATGGAGCATGCTCAGAAGGGCCTGATCGGCATGCTTCAGAGTCTGACAAATGTCTTGTTGAGAGGGGATTCTGGTCTCATTTCAGCCCTACTTCTGACAGAAATGGCACTCGCTAAGATTTCCCTTTACAGGCCTATTGGCCATCAATAGGAATGTTTTATCCTGGTGCTTGTACTTGCCTTCAGCTGCTACCAATGCAATCTAACCCCATTTTTTTGTGTGTGCATTGATTATCATGAAAATTTGGGGTAGGGGAGACTGCTAATACTTGCCCGGCTCCAATTATAATAAAGGCTGGTTCTAGTCAATGAGAGTGTCTGACTCAGGACCTGAGAACCAACTGGGCACCCAGGAGACTACTTGAAATTGTGAATATTACCTGTGGGTAGCTATTGCACTACCTAACTGCTTCAACTCCACCATTTCCTCATCCTAGACCTGCATTGCGACTCCTCAATCCTGAGCTACAACATTCTTGTTATTCCAGTGCTGAAACTCTCTTAAATCAAGGACTTGGCATTTGCATAAATTCCCTCAGGATCTAGGAAGAAATGTTCCAAAGCCCTTAGGGGCTAAGCATACATGGGGGAGTATATGAATAAACCTGTCAGGTTTTGAATCATTAGGAATGGATGGCTGTAGGGTTGATTTTAAATAGGTGCCACTGTGTCTCCAGAATTTGCTAGAGTTAAAGGACAATTGGGATTAGCTTATATTATTTTTCATGTTTGTTTCGGGTTAATGGTAGTGTTTCCATGGATGGTGTAGGAGTTCATTTTGTTAATAAGGAGGGATGAAGCAGTAGGAGGTGTCTGCTTTGTGTCATTTTGATTCCCTCCCCCCCCCCCCGAATTTTATTGCAAGCACACTATGTGATGTTAATCATTAAGAACTCAGGTTGAGACTGCATTACAATCATTATTTTTTTTATTCTTCTGAATCAAGGTCAAAATCTACAGGCGTAAATTAGCCATTCTATCCAGACATGAAATCCTTGTTACAATGTGGTGTGAAGAGCAGAAACACAATGTAGTATCTCCAGAGTAACTACAAAGTAGCCTCTGAGTGTTTAGATAGGAGGTGCATGATAGTGAGAGGTAGCTGCATTGCATAATAAATATTTATTTATTATTATTATTATCCTCACAATGTGGTTGTTATGGAACACTAGTGATGAGAGACAGGCCACATTCACACCTGACGCGGCGGCACTTTTAAAATAACGCGAGGCAAAGACACGACAGTGGGGAGAAGCCTGATGCCGGAAGTAGCACCAGTGCAAATGGGGTTCAGCTGCGGCTTTGCTTGTGGATGACAGAGTGCAAAATCCAGCCCTGTCATCCGTGAGTAAAATCACGGCAAAACCACCATATCAGTTGTGAATGTGGCCACAGATGCCTTTCCCAGGGGCTTACAACTAGAGCTGAAATGGATAGCAAAAAAGTTATCCACGGTTAATATCCAGTATTCTAATTCTGGATTGTATCGAACCAGTAGGGTGGGTGGGTGGTTATTTGGTACCGAACCAGTAACCGCAGAGGTTAACTGCCAAACGGGAATACAGATATTACCGTTTTCTGCATTACCATTCTGGATAAAGAGAGTTAACTGGATAGCCAAAGGCCCAGTCCCAGATCCCTGCCCTCCTTCGACTTCGTCAGGGTGGTGGAACGGTTAGGATGGTCCACCCCCAGAGACTAATGGGTCCTATAGGATTCCAGGACTCTCTGGGGAATTTACCCACTGACTTTGACAGCCTTCCTGTTGATGCCCTGGTTAATTTACGGTGTGACATTTTGATCTGGGCTATTGACACAGTGGCGCCCAGGCATGGTGGCAACACAGGTCTCCCTAGTAGCAGCCTGAGGCTGCTAAAGCAAGAGGGTAGGCAGTTAGAGTACAGGTGGCGCTCAACTTGTGCCCAAGCCAACCAACTGCGGCATAGGTTGTTTTTGAAGGACTATGCCATGACTGTGACAGTGGTGAAGAAAGCTTTCTTCACTGCCACCACAATGTCTGCAAAATGCTGTCCAGCAGAGCTTTTCCGGGTGGTGAATAGCTTATTAAATCCTGCTTGTTTCCACCTGGAGTTAGAGTCACTGGCTGCCTGCTTTGACAGGTTTGCCACCTTCTTTGCAGACAAAGTTGCTCATAGTTTGCTCAACTTGGGCACTGCTAGTTTGAGGGCAGAGTCAGTGGTTGGGGTTGAGTAGGCCTAGTCTTGTCTGGTTTACTTGAATCAGCTTCAATTCATTTCACCCATCGATGCAGAAGATGTGCTTGGAGGAGCGTGGGCGAGCAGTTGTGAATTAGATCTATGTCCGTCCTGGTGCCCATCGCATGCCCGTCCTGGTGAAAGCCAGCTGGGAGACACCGCAGGCATTACTAGCTGGGTCTGTAGATGGTTCTCTTAGGAAGGGCAGGGTGCGTGATGGCCTCAAGACTGCAGTCGTTATCCCTCTGCTCAAGAAACCAACTCTTGATGTTGACTCCCCTTGCTAGCTATTGCCCTGTCTCTAACCTCCCCCTTTTAGGGAAGGTTTCTGAACAGGTGGTTGCCTTTCAGCTTCAGGTGCATCTTGATGCTATCAGTTTCTTGGACCCATCTCAGTCAAGATTTTGTACTGAGCATGGCAATGAGACTGCGCTTGTGGCCTTGGTTGATGATCTCTGCTTAGAAATTGACAGGGAAAATTGTACCCTGCTGATTCTGTCAGATTCTTTGGTGGCCTTTGATACTGTTGACCATGGGGTGTTGTTGATACGAGTTTGGGACCTGGCTGAGGTGCATGGGATCCCTCTTGAGTGCTTCCTATCACTCCTGGCTGGGGGAAACCATGGTGATGGGCGGTGGCTCGTTGTGACATTGGGAGCTCCCATGTGGGGTTCCATCTTGTCTCCGCTCCTGTTCAATGTGCATCTGAGTCCCCTGGGTGCTATTCTTCAGATATTTAGAGTAAAGTGTCATCAATATGTGGATGACACCCAGCTCTATCTCTTCTTGTCATCTGATCCAGGTCCTGCACTCTCAGTGCTTACCTGGTGTCTGACTGCCATTGCGGACTGGATGCAGGCAAGCTGACTGAAGCTGAATCCAGACAAGACCGAGGTGATGATGGTTTGCAGATCTTGTGACCTAGGGAAGATGGGAACCCCTGTCATTGATTGCAGTCCAGCCTCCCTTGGTCACTCAGGAGAGAAAGAGCTGGGTGCTCTTGGATCCAATGCTGCACCTGGATTGTCTGGTTGTGGTGGCGGCCAGGAGCACTTTTAATATTTACCAACTTCATCTGGTGAGAAGGCTGTGACCTTTTCTATTGATTTTGGATCTGGTCACTGCTATCTATGCCTTCATAATCTCGAAACTAGACTATTGCAATGTGCTCTATGTGGGACTGCCCTTGAAAACTGTTTAGAAGCGGCAGTTGGTGTAGAATGTGGCGGTTCACCTTCTGTTGGGAGCGGATCACCAGGAACACATTACACCGGTGCTCCAGAGTCTGCGTTGTCTGCCAATAACCTTCCAGGCAAAAGTCAAGGTGTTGGTTTTAACCTATAAATCCCGCCCCTAAATGGTTTGGACTCCAGGTATCTGAAAGACCGCCTCTTCCCTTATGTCCCTTCATGGCCTCTGTGGTTGGCTGGGGGCACTCTCTTGTGAGTGCCAACCGTCCATGAAGTTACTTCTATGTGGATGTATGGGAGGTGTTCTCGGTTGCTGCTCCACAATTATGGAACTCCCTTCTCTTGGAGATCTGCCTAAGCCTGACTCTATTCGTCTTCCGGAGGAGATGTAAGACCTTTTGTTTGGCCAGACATTTGGAAGACAAGAATAGGGCTTGAGTAGAGGGGTTTGGGCAGGAGGACTGGTGAGTGGCAGGTGGGGATAAAGGGTAGGGTGGGTGGGTGGTTCGGTTAGAAAAAAATGAAACCGAAATTCCACCTGGAGTTTCATCCCTATTATTTACTTTCCCCCTGTTCTTCTCCAGAGACACAGTGTAGCAGGGTGTGTGTGTGTCCCCCAGGGCCACACGGGCACTGGGGTCGCACTCAGGGGAATCAGCTCACCCCCTGCTACACCATGTCAGCCTCGAGCTACGGCTGACCCCCTCCTTCCAGGCAGGGGGGTACCCTCTCATGACAGCGTACACAGTCCAGAGGGTCTTTCTTTACAATCCTTTATTGGGACACCACTCATGTCCACTGTACCTGGAGCTGCCGGCTCGTCTGCCTCCACCCTACAGACCCAGGTCCATGTCCCCAGACTCAGGAGGCATCACAGCTACAAGTCCCCCAAAGTCCCTTCAGCCAGGCCTTACCACCCCAGGCTATGGCCAAGCCTTCCACAACCTAGAGGCTCCCTCCTGGGCCCAGCCTCTGTGTCTTGCCTGGATCCCTGCTGGTTCTCCAGGCATCAGGACCCTGGAGAGCGTAAAGCAGCAAGGTTTCTCTGGGAGATGTTGCTCCTTCGCCTCCCTGGCAGAGACTGAGTTTTTCTTCCCTCAGCCTTCCTCTTATGAGGTGAATGTCCTGGGGTCTGTTAGAGCCACTAGTTGTGAACTAGAACCATGCCCGTCCTGGTTGCCTCCAGGGAGACCTTGGGGACGGTGCTGGCGAGGGTAGTGGATGCGTCCCTTCGGCAGGGGAGATTGTCACCCAGCCTCAAGGAGGCAGTGGTGCGCCTCCTGCTGAAAAAGCTATCTTTGGATGTGGATGCACTCGCCAGCTACTGACCCGTCTCCAATCTTCCCTTTTTAGGGAAGGTTATTGAACGGGCAGTGGCACTGCAGCTCCAGGTGCATTTGGATAGCGTTGGTTTCCTGGACCCTTTTCAATCTGGGTTCCGCCATGGCTATGGTACTGAGACGGTGTTGGTGGCCTTGGTGGATGCTCTTCGCCAGGAGATGGATGCAGGATGTTCAACATTCTTGATCCTGCTAGATCTTTCAGTCGCATTTGAAACCGTGGACCATGGCTGTTGCTGAGATGGCTGCAAGACCTGGGGAGTCTGGACAGGACTGTCCTAGGGTGGTTCCGCTCATTCCTCTCGGGGAGAAGCCAGCAGGTGGTGCTGGGGCCTGAAACATCAAGCCCCCAGGCCTTGATCTGTGGCGTTCCGCAGGGTTCGATCTTGTCTCTGCTATTATTTAATGTATATATGCAGCCCCTGGGGGAGATCGTGAGAGGGTTCGGGGTGCGATGTCACCAATATGCTGACGATACTCAGCTGTACCTCTCGTTTTCAACTGACCTAGATCCTGCTGTCTCATTACTTTCCCAATGTTTGGAGGCTGCGGTGGATTGGATGCGGCAGAACAGACTGAAGCTCAATCCTGATAAGACGGAGGTGATGGTGGTGGGCAGGGCAAGGGAGGTACTGGCTCCTCTGGTAGGGGGGGTCTGCCTTCCTGTAGCCCAGTGGGTTCAGAGTCTGGGGTTGTGTTAGACTCGGGGTTCTGGCTGGATCGGCAGGTAGAGATGGTGGCTAAGGCCGCCTTCCGCCAGCTGTATCATGGAGGCTGTGTCCATACATTTCCAGGCCCAACCTGGCCACCCTTATTCATGCCTTCATCACCTCAAGGCTAGACTACTGCAATGCGTTGTACATGGGGCTTCCCTTGTTTCTGGTTCAGAGGCTGCAGCTGGTGCAGAATGCGGCGGCCCATCTCCTTATGGGGACGGGAAGGCGGGAGCACATAACACCTGTGCTCCGTACTCTGCACTGGCTGTCTATAGCATACCGAGCCCAATTCAAGGTGCTAGTGTTGATCTAGGCCCCTCATACCTTGGGGACCACCTCACCGTCTGCACCTCAGAGTGATCCCTGTGGTTCACCAGGGGTGCCTTTTTGGAGGTCCCCCGTGTAAAGCAGGGGGCCACAATGGAGAGGGCGTTCTCGGTGGCCGGGCTGAGGCTGTGGAATTCCATCCCGGAGGAAGTCCGTCTGGATCCAGGTCTGTTGGTGTTTCGGCGAGCCTGCAAGACCTGACTGTTCACCCAGGCCTTCGGAGGGGAGGGTGGGAGGGTGGGGTAGGGGGGGATTTTTGAAGAGTTTTTATGTTGAGGGGGGTTGTATTTTTAAAACATTGTTTTAATTAATTTTATTGTGTGTTTTTATAATATAAGAAGCCACAAGATGCCGTAGGCATGAGGGGGCGGCTAACAAATATTTATAAATAAATAAATAAATAAAATATACCAGCAGAGTGGGCATGGCCAGGCTCCCACAACACCAGCCTTAAAGGGCCACTACCCTGCCCACTCTGTCACAGGGGTTTCTCAGCGTGTTCACCCCACAGGCTCTTCCCTAGCTATGGGGTTGGCTCTGCCACACCCCTAGGCGGGTTTAGCCTTCTGTCTGACCCCCGTAGCGCCCCTTTTTAAAGGGGTAGCAGTCCCCCTGGACTGCTCCCTGCTACACACAGGGTGTGTTACAACATAAAAATATAAAATACAATAAAATAATTGTATTTTGGTCTGATTGATGGTATCCAACCTGCTCTGGCAAAGACCAGTTAGTGAATGGTATCTGTTTATTATCTGTAATTCCCCAGTGCTCCACTGAGCACATTGCTGTTTACCTGTATTTAGTATCCAGCTGGATCTATGGCGTCCAAAATGCTCCGAGGGGCCAACCGCTTACTGTTTGGTGGATTACCTAGTTAAGCATTTTGTAGATTTACCATGTTGCCGCCTACTACTCCAGTGCATTGTTTTGCTATGGCGGTTTACCATTTTACTGTATTACTGTTTACTAGGGATGGGACTCCGGCGGTTTTTTTTTGTTTTGGTTCTTCATAATTTTCTGATATAATTTCAATTTTGTGTTTTTTTGGAGGGTGGGATGGGGTAGGTTTGCATTGATTCCCCCGCCCCCTCCCCCCCAAAACCAGTTTTTTCCTGTTGACTTCTCCCATTGAAGTCAATGAGAACAAACTGAAAAAAAATCAATGTAAAAAATTAATGAAATGCTGGAACCAAAATTAAACCCCAGTTTGATTTGTTCGTTGTTTTAAAACCAAAACGACCATTTTTGGTTTTGGTTCTATCCAAAACTGAAATTCCCACCTAAGGTTTACTATTTGCCTATCATTCCTTTCCAGTAATGTTTGGTTATGTGGTTGATTGGAGCAGTGGGGAAAGAGGGATCTTGGGGCATGAGGGGGGAATCTTGGAGCAGTGGGGGGGAGGGATCTTGGGGCATAAGGGGGGAAACTTGGAGCAGTGGGGGGATCTTAGGGTCTTGGAGAAGTGCAGTGGGGGAGAAGGGAGCTTGGGACAGGAGAGGGCTTGGAGCAGTGGGGGGAGGGATCTTGGGGCAGGAGTGGGATCTTGGGGGTTGGAACAGTGGGCAGAAGGGTCTTGGAGCAGGAGGGTGATCTTGGGGGTATGAAGCAGTGGGGGAAGAGGGAGCTTGGGGCCTGGGGGGTTGAGGGCTTGGAATGATGGTATTATCCATTTATTGGGGTTGTCAGTTTGTTGTCATATTAATCGGTTCATGGACAGGTAACCATGGATATTAACTATGGAAAATAAATTAACTTTTTGTTTCATTCCTAGACTTCAGTTGCATAGATATGCTGAGAGTATCTGATCTAGATTGCTTGGTTTGGGGGACACAATTAAAAGTAGCTGCACCAAGGATTTCCTACAATTAGGTTTCATGCAGATTCAGGAAGTTGCCTATTAGGTCTGTCACTTTCAATAAAGTTGCTGATATTTTAGTGAACGAGTAGGCTCTGCAAGTTGCTACGAGTCTCTTGCTGCACATGAATGGCGAGTTTCCCCCTTGACCGCTAGACTGTTAATTGGGTGGTGACATTTGTTCCCCTTCTCACGCTAATATTATGTTTCCTTGGGTAGATTTTAGCACAGAATAAGCATGTTAAAGCCAGTTGAAGACAATGTGTGTTAGAGCCAGATCATGGTGTAACAGAACAATTCCCTTGACTGGTACTTGCAGAGGGTATAACTCAGGGCAGGGTTTTACACATTTATTAATATTAATAATTTCTATAGCACTTTTGGTGCTCCAAGTACTTTACAATCCTCACCTAGTTTACTTTCACAACAACCTTATGTGGTAGATCATTATCATTTCCATTTTACAGATGGGGAACTGAGACTCGCGGTGTTAACAGATATGATGGTGGGATGCTTTGGCCCATTGTCATGGTTTGGACTGGACTTCTCCTGCACATTTGTGCAGGCACTGTCAGATGTTGGCCTGGGATTTTCCCAGGCCCTGTCGGCAGCTAGTCCAGACTGTGATCCCAGAAACCTCTATGGTCACAGCCTGGGATAAGGTCCACCTGATGGGGTCAAAGCAGACCAGAGTGCGTTAGCACATCTGCTTTCGCTGGCATGGATTGTGTCCACGAGCTGGCCGACATACGCCAACATGGCTGCCCGTCATGGTGGGGGGCAGGGCACTAGTCACCGTTTGGAGGAGGGGTCAGCCAGCCACACATTCATGCGTCTCCCTAACCCCCCGGGCCCCAGTTGGGTGAATGGTTGTTCCGCGTCCTGACCCAGTCCGGACTGAGTCTGAACCCGACTTGGGCTGGGTTGTTGCCACGGCACTGTAATGTTTTCTTTTTTACCTGCGAAAGAGTGATTTGCCCAGGGCCAGCGGTGAGCTCATGGCTAAAATGGAAATTTGAACCTGGTCTCACAGGCCTAAGTCCAACACCTTATCCACTAGGCTACATTTGCTCTGTTAGGTTCATTTCTCCATTCTGTTATTCCACAAAGGGCTCAGTTATCCATTCCTCTACATCAGCTTTAATCTAGTAACTTCCAAACTGTTCTCTGTGGACCACTATTCTGTAAGAAGATGGTTAGTGGTCTTCAACTGATCTGTGGAACTCACCGTGGTTAGAACAAAGTGGTGAGGATAGAAGCCATAGAGTGCCACCATCACAACCCGACCAAGGTCAGGAACATGCCAGCAACACGGTCTAGACCCGGACACCGACTGTTTAAGGGGATGTTTTATGTGCACGCCACAGCAGGCCACTATCAAGTTTGTTAACGCCCTCAGCTGGCTACATTTTTAATCACCCACCAGCTACACCTGTAGCTCAGCTGATAGTGCTTTGGAAGGGTCCAAATTTCAAGCCTGACTTATTTAAGAGGATATTTTATGTGCACGGAAATGATTTTGCTGTCAAATCTTCCTTTTGAAAACAACTTAAAATACCCTGTGTACTATGACAGAGACTACAACAACAACAACAATAATAACAAAACTATGTGGCAAATAAGGGTGTGCACCAGACCCTCATGTCATTTTTGTTTTTCGTTATCATTTTCATTATTAAAAAATGTGGGGTTTCGTTATCGTTATTAACGACAATGTTGTTTTTGTTATCTATCATTGTCATTATTTGTATCTGTAGCAGGGGGTCTTCCCAGGGCCACACAGGGCACTGGGGTGTCACTCAAGGGAATTAGCTCACCCCCTTGCTACGCCTTTTCTGCCTGAGCCTCGGCTGAACCCCCCCTCTATGGGAGGGGGGGGGTAACCTCTTATAGGACCCAACACACAGTCCACAGGGTATCCAGTTCACATTTGTACTGTCCAGTGTACACCATCCCTGGGCTGCCGACTCAGTTGCCTCCACCCTGCAGGCCCAGGTCAATCTCTCACAGTGCAGGAGCAACACAACACCCACCCACCCCCTTTTCCATCTAGCCAGGTCTCAAAGCCCCAGACTCTGGCCAAGTCTTCCCCAAGGACGAGGCTCCCTCCTGGGCACAGCCTCTCCCACTTGCCTGGTTTCACCCTGGTTCTCCAGTCTTCAGCACCCTGGAGAGTGTAGAGTGGCTAGGCTTCTTCAGGGAGGTGTTGCTCCTTCAGCTCCCTAGAAGAGATTACTCTCCTCTCTGCCTTGCCTCCTCTTATATCCAGCAGAGTGAGCGTGGCCAGGCTTCTTCTTCTTTTGCTTTAAAGGGCCAGTGTCCTGCCCACACTGAATCAGGGTCTCTCAGCCTGTTCCCTTCACAGGTTGGTCTCAAGCTATGGGGCTGGTTCTGCCATGCCCCTATGAGTGCTCAGCCCTCAATCAACGAAGAACTAATATACTGTGATATATGCTCACCGTGAGCACATTACCCCAGTGCTCAGAGCTCTGCACTGGCTGCCAATTGTCTTCCGAGCTCAATTCAAGGTGTTGGTGCACTGCTTACCTATATAGCCCTATACGGACTGGGACCCTCCTATCTGCGTGACTGCCTCACTCTTCGTGCCCTGGATCGACCCCTGCAGGCCATCAGGAGTGCCCTTCTCGGTGTCCCCTGGGTGGTGCTGGGGGCTACAATGGAGAGGGTGTTCTCGGTGGCGACGCCCAAGCTGTGGAGCTCCCTTGGGAGCTCCTCATGGGGAGGATGCTTTTTTAATTTTCTTTTATTCCTCTCTTTTATGTTGTTTATATATTTTATGTAAATTTTAAAATATTTTAATTTTTGTAAGCTGCCTTGAGCTGCCTAGGATATAAATGGTGGAAATAAATAAATAAATCTATGGTATATATTATGGTATAGTTGGGTACCTGTGTCGGGTACCCAACTACCTGAACAATCTGTCATTTCCATTATTGATTTACCAGTTTTCTGGTTAGTGATCAGTAAAACCGGACAGTAATATAGTAGGCCTATATTACTATAGAAACCTATATGATGGGTTTCTGTCCTGTTTTACCGCTATATATATAGCAGGCACCTATATGGGTTCCTGTCCTGTTTTACTGATCAGTAACCAGAAAACTGGTAAATCAATAAAGGAAATGACAGATTGTTCAGGTAGTTGGGTAACCGACACAAGTACCCAACTATACCATAATATATACCATATATATATCATGGTATATTTGTTCTTGATTGATTGATTGATTGATTGATTAGGGAGAGAAGTTATTGTATATATGATTTTATTTCATTTTATTTTTTAAAAAAATCCTTTTTTAATTTTAATTACTGTTTTAAAATGTATTCTTTTCCAAAAAAAATTGTATGTTTTAAAAACTCAGTTTTTGAATGCTTCATTTTTACAGGCTGTTTTAATCTGTGCTCACTGCGTTAATTAATTAATCCGACCAATTCATTGATTCATGCTTTTCCTCATTAATTTCCAATTACCCTGTTTCTGGATCTTCCGAGGGATATTCTTGTGCTACATCCCTTGAGCCCTAACAATTTATATATCCAAGGCTCCATTTTTAGCTATAGAGATACCTGTAGCAACGGTTGAAACTAGCAAAGTGTTTGACTGGTTTCTGCGGCCAAGAATTGCAAACTGCAAGGCTACATTTTTGTCTTTTTGTGTGAAATCCTCACCCTACCCCCAACACATGCATTGTCTATCCACAGAGGACCTTGAAGCCTGTTGGGAAGAACATCTTAAATGAAGAATCAAAACATTTCATGCATCTCACCATAACTGTGAATTGAAAAATAAGCACTTGCACGCCATGTTCACTCACCTAACTGAAAGGGGACTTTTGGCAGGCTGAGTTTAATGATACAGGGTAGCACATATTTGTACAATAAGTGACAACATAGATTACATGTGATCTACAGCAACTGGTGCTGTACCAGCAGGTCTGGAAAAGGTAAGACAATCTCTCTCTCCTTCAAGCACAGAAACGTTAGGCCAGAAATAAACACCAAACCCCACAAACCTGATGTGTTGGCTTCAATTCATTTTGCCCTCCTAGTTGTCTTTTCTATTGACATTTGTTTTTCCAGCCAGAATCCAGCCTGGGTAATAGACAAACTACGCCACCTTGGGGAAGGGCACGGTTAGTGCTGTATCTAGGAATGTTGAGGCCCTGTGTGTAGCGTTTAAATGGAAACCTACTATAGGGTGTTTTCAGATATGATGCTAACCCCAGTTTAACCACACTTTGAGCACACTTTAACGTTTCTTATGCATGTTGCAGGGCTGTATTGGTGCCCTATGCAGCCCTGAAACATGCATAAGAAATGTTCAAGTGTGGTTAAAGTGTGGTTAAACTGGGGTTAGTGTCATGTCTGAAAACACCCTTAGATCCCATGGGTAATGCCCATATTTTTGAGTACCATGTCGAGTACCCAACTACCTGAACAATCTGTAATTTGATTTCCATTATTGATTTTCTCATTGTGTGGTTACTGATCAGTAAATCAGGACAGAAATGCCCCCAAATCCAGATAGAAACTAAAAAATAATTAGGATGGGAAGTAGATATTCCAAATACCCAAATCCGGCACTAATTGGGTACCAATTAGTACTTAAAATTTGCAAGTCAATTTGGGTACCAGAAATTTGACGAGTATACCCGTTTTTGTGGGTAAATAATAGTGTGAAATAGTGACATGGCTGACAAACATATGTGACCCTTACACCCTGAGAAAAGTGGGGATTTGAACTGGGGAATCTCAGCTCTGTCTGTATGAGCCTCTACCCTCTAAGCTAAAAGACCTGCAACTGCTGTCTCTGAGCATAGCAGGCTCATACACCTGTGGGTGGTTAGTCATCACCACACCACTAGAGGGGGCCTCTGTACCAACCCTTTAGGGCTACACACACACTGACTCACCCGTGTTACAATAATTAATTTTTGATGTTCAGTTAAATAACATCCCCTTATGACCATATGGCTTTGACTTGACATGTGTTACCGTCCCACCACCACTGCATTTCCCCCTCTCCCAAATTGCCATGGGCCAGGACTTCTTGTACTTGAGGTCCTATGAGTGCCAGTGTTTCTTACACACACTCTTGTTATCATTTCCAATGTATTCATACTGTATGGGGAGGGTGCGGAGCTTCGCTGTCACCCTGTGTGATTGCACAATCTGCTCTAGTCTGGACCAAGGCTGAGCCCTGGGAATCAGCCCTGTAGTTTTTACATGACTAATTGCTAGCAGAAGACAGTGAAGTCAGTGAAGCTCAGAAACAGGAAGTACCTTAGCAATCCTGCTTATTTACCTGTCCTACAGGTAAACTGAAATATTAAAGCTCTGACCCCTTTCCATGGGTGCCAATACAGTTATACTGTTAATCAGGGGTGGGGAACATTTTCCCTCCCTGGGGTCACTTTGAAAATTACTACAAGCTCCAAAAGTTGCAGCTGAGATGCTTAAGGGGTTCAGGAAGAGGAGGGTCCAGATCATGGATCTGACCCCTAGGCTTGAATCCATGGCCTCATCTCTGCTCCCCTACTCTGAACTCAGTTTTTCAGTGCTTGGAGGTAGGAACTGGATCTGGGAATTTAAAACTGGCCAAATGAAACCAAGCCATGGGCCATATTTGGTTCCTGGTCCTGAGGTTCTCCATCCCTCACCTAAATGGATCACAAAACTATGGGAAAGTATTTTGTATAACACTGGGTGATTTCAGACATGCACAGGACACATCCAACCATGCACCAGGATCCGTTTCGGATCCCGGTGAGGAATCAGACTGGCCATCCTTCAGATGTGCCGGCCTGATTCCCTGTGGGGGTTGGGGAGGGGTCAGGACTGCGCAGAGTGACGTGTCGCCACACAGCCCCGCCCCCCCACTCCCCTGGCTGCCCTCCCTCCGGGAGATGGGCAGGCACAGCGGCCACTCTGGCCGCTGCGCCTGATCCCCTCCCGTGGTCAGGATGTGACCTGGGATTGGAGGAAGGTAACAGACATTACCTTTAGCCGATTCTGGCCTGTGGCCAATCTAACCACGCTTTCGGACCTTCAGGTGGTTGGAGGTCTGAAAGTGTGGTCAAGGGATTCCCGCCGGGGATTCACGGGGGTGAACATCTGTTGAGAACCACCCTGGATACTTGCATACATTACAGTACCACGGCCACCACAGGGGGTTCACTGTGGTTGACCGTGGTATCGTAACGTCTGAAATTACCCACTGAAGCAGAGCAACATCTGGAGCAAACCACGATAAAGGGGACAAGGGCATAAAGTGCACAGTTAGTGAGGCCAGTCCCATGCCCCACAGACTTTGTGCATAGGTGCGTGCCCGTGCACGGGAACTGCATGCACCGCCATTGCTGGCACATAGTGTTGTGCGGAAGCCATGCACCTGCGCACACATGCAGGAGAGGGCTTGGGTTCGGTCCCAGTGACAAGATCAATCTGACTCAACCAAATCTTAGCTTTTGAAAAAAAAATAGTAAAAGGTAGACTTAGGTAAGATGTTGGTAGTTGAATTAAGAGCCTTAAAAGGCCAAGCGAGCTGATCAGGCAAAAAGTTAAAGAATAAAAAACGCTTTCCTTCCCAGATATCAATTTCCAATAAATTCTCAAAGTCTCACATAGAGATTTAGCTGCACAGCTCCTGTTAAGTAAATGGGAGTCACACAGCTATAAACCCTCGTTTTCTAGAAAGTTGCTCATTAAAAAGTAAACACCAAAAATGTCGTTCAAAAATCATGCTATTCCAAGAGCTGCAGCATAGATCAACAACATAGCTCTGCAAACAGCTGCATTGCTAGACCGCATGCAGATAAAACCGTTGCTCAGGTTACTTGAAGACTTGGTGGCTTTTGAATTCCATGTTTGTCTGCCATAATATTCGGACAGTCTACAGGAATAGTATAGGCAGCAATGGCCCATAGCCAGATTCTGACAGAAGCTGGGGTGGGGGGAGGGTTCTGAGGGGGAAGGATCAATATTCTAGGTCCGGGGCGTGGAACCTCAGGCCTGGAGTCCAAATGTGGCCCGCAACCCATTTTTATGTGCCCCCTTTCCACTTCCTAGATTTGGCCCTTGGTTCTAGTTCTTACCTCCCATCACTGAAAAACTGAGCTCAAGGGAAAGGAGCAGAGAGAATGGGGGACAGTTTCATGGCACAGATCCATGATTTTGGGCCCCTCCTTTCCTTGAGCGCCTCCCTTAAGCACCCCCACCCCAACTTCTGTGCAGCCCTCGGAGCGTGTGCAAGCTTTCAGCGTGGCCCCCGCGAGGGAATGGTTCCCCACCTCTTCACTAGGTGAATCACATTACAGTAATGCCAAAAGTATTTTGCTATCTCACTAAAATATCAACATTTGCTAATTAATATTTATTAATATTAACATTTATTCAAGTTAAATATTTATCGTCAAGACTCTACATGGCATTGCTCTCCCCATATCTGTCCACACTTTCCCCCCTTCACATTCCCACTCAGGAGCTTTGCTTCTCCTCTGTTACCACCCTCAGCTGCCTGCAAGTCCTTGAAACGTATTCACCTCTTCTCCCCTGCCCTGTGCTTGGAACATCCGTTCCGCTCCCTCACGCTTCCCCTAGCTCCTCATCTCCATAGGCCTGTCACTCAGATCTCCTTTTCCATCCTTCACTCAGGATTCCCTTCTACTTTGTAATTAAGCTAATCAGTTGCTCCTGCGGCTTTTCAATTTTGTGAACGTGTCCCTATCTCTCCCTTTGATGCCTTCTTCCTTGTCTCACTTTCCTTGTCTCTCCTCAATTGTAAGTCCCTGAGAGGAGCGGGGGAGACACTAGAATTGAAAAGGGTATCTGCAGAAACGGGCATATCCATCAAATTCCTGGTACCCGATTTGACCTGAACATTTTGGGGTTTTGTGGTAACCCAAATGGTGTCTGATCGAGGAATGTGAGATATTAAAATACCCTTCTTGTCCTGATTTTTCAACCGTCGGTCCTGGATTTCTGATTTTTTTCAGATATTTTTTCAAGTTTTCAGGTAATTTGAGGTACTCAAGAACTGGAAAAGTGTAATTTTAGTTTTTCAGGTGCTCAACAGGTATTCAAAATGTGGGTATTACCCGCAGATGGGTACCTGCATGCAGGTACCATATCAGGTAACCAGTTCAGCTCTAAACATACCTCTAGTTAATGATTGTACAGTGCCAGGCACATTGTTGGTGCTCTATTAATAAACAAAAAACCCAAAACAAAACAAAGAACCATAATAAATGCAACATGTTCAACAGATTTAAAGGTAATGTGCTGTGATGCCTCAACACATGTTGACTGCCTGCTCTGCTTTTAATAGCAAGAGTTGAGCAACCTTGTGGGTAACATGTTGGAGCAGAGACTGGGGTTCAAATCCTGTTTTTGCCAGGAACTCACTGGCTGGGCCAATCACTGTGTCTTAGGCCATTTTCACATGTTACCTGGGAGGCAGGGAAACTCCCATCAGAGCAATTGCAACTTTGTTCTTGTGACTCCGGGAGCTTGGGGACTGCCTCCTGTTGCTACTCTATGGTATGTAGTTCCTCACTTCTTTATCTCCACTTTCTGAATTCCTGAGCACTGACAACCACCCACCAAACAGAAAACGTATTTCTGTACTGCACAGCAGAGAATTTGGGGGCTGCACATTATAGAGCTGAAACAAGTAACCACAAATCCGGGTATACTTGGTGAAATTACGGTACACCAAACTGACTCAGTGACATCGGGTACTAAACGATACCCTTAGTGACCAATGGACTCCCCAATTTTCCCATTACTGTTTCCATTACAACATTTCCAGTTCCACCATGTGCAAAGAAAGATAGGAAAATAGTCATGAACATTCAGAAACACATTAAAAAACAACAACCTGTAAGTTGGAATGTGTTGGTAAAACAGAAACTCAGTCAATAAATGAGAAAATTGGCAACTCAATAACAGGTGTTATTTTGGGCAATTGAGTGCCTGACTTGGCAAGTGAACACCCAGCAGTCAACACCAAAATTTTGGGTATTCTTCAAGCTGAAACAGGTAGCACATATCCTATCCACATGTAGTACCCACATTTACCAAGCAGTCTATTGGACATCCAATTGGCACCTAAGTACTGAGTCGGTCATCTGATTACATGAAAATACTGGGTATTACCGAGTTACCAAGGTACTGTTTATGGCAAAATGGTAAATTTGGTAGAAGAATTCAGAAAAAAAGTGGGTCAGGACATCAAAAAATCAGTAGTGGAATTTGAAAAATATGGATGGAAAATTGAAAATTGGTAATTTGGTTACCAATGTTACTGGGTCGAGTCAAGTACCATAATTTCAATAGGTGTATCCATTTTTGGGTGTACTCATTTCAACTCTAGGTATTGCACCTGGGTGGCAAATCAGATCCATTTCAGGTCTAATTAGAAGCTCTAGTGTTCCTGGTACAGAAACCTCAAGCAAAGCAAAAACTACAGTTATTGAAAGACTTTTTAAACACCAGGACACTGGCTTAAAACTAAGGAAGAACAGCACTTTACTTGCTCGATTCTCCTTTCAAACACAGTCATCCATTTAGCTCCCCGCTGCCCTCATGAAGAATTTCCTTCAGATGGAATCAGGCTTCGGAGATTTAATATGCAATGAGCGGAACAGGTTCAAGGCTGGTAAAGGCTTCCTGGGTGAGCAAAGAATGCTTAATGCCATCAAGATACATAGATATGTGTAGGTTTTTTTTTTACTTTGGGGCTTCTGACCATTTATTAGATAAAAATGTTAATCTGATAGGGTTTTTAATCTGCTTGTTATCAGCCCTCGCTGCTTGCTGTTAAAGGCGAGATAAAAGTCAGAAGTAGAGAACGGATTTTTGGAAACTCTACCTTGGCTAACATGCTGGATTTAAAAAAAAAAAACCTTTCACACCTATTTCCCATTTATCTGCTCTGGCAGAAAAAGGAGGCGAAGGCTTATGGAACTGATAAGGTAACACTTCTAAGGTCTGATTAGGCCGGGTGTGCATGTACTTAAGTAGCAGGATGGCAGAGATAGAGGTCGGATGACAAATGGGACAGACAGCTTGCGAGTAAACTCCAAGAGCCGGATTAAGACAGGCTTCATTGCATTGTTATGCCATTTATAGTCAGTCACTAAAACATAATATGCTTTTATTCCTACTCCAAAACCCACTCCATAACACACAAATGTACGTAGCCTAGAGCGAGGGATAGGGAACTGTAGGAGGTTGTGGTCACTCTCTGTGAATCCTTAAGATAGGTCTAAAATGGCAAATTGTGGCGAGTGCTGTTTCCGTCAGAAAAGGGGTCATTCGTCTTCGTCCATGCGATGAGGAAAATTACCGGCTTTTCGGCTGTTTTTGCCATTTGTCGTTATTTTTTTGCAAGTCGAACAAAGCTCCTTCAGAGCTGATCCCATGCCCCGTGTGCACATTGTGCACACTCCCAGCACCTGTGGAGATGCTAAGTGCTGAGGAAGTGCTGGAAATTGCCATAAAAGCACCATAAAAGTGCTGTAAAAAGTGATGAAATTGATGGGAAACGATGAAAAATCACAGGCGCCAATATTGACAATGGCGGCTCTTGGCTGAACCCTACTTGCAGGCTCAGTCCAAATCACCCATAATGTACCAGAGGTTCCACGTCCTTTATTGGCAAGTTCCACTCACTCACTACCCTGAACCCCTCAGGCTAAACACCCTGACCAGCAATGTCTGACTCTCCCCGCCCAGGACCAGCATTCCGGCCAAATCCTAGTCTCCTGAAACAGAGCACCTTCCTAGCGCCCTGCAGGGTGACTTGAGATCAGAACATATGGCTCTTATAGTCCCAAATGATGTGAAAGGGTGTCTTCAGACGTTACGAGATCACGCTCAACCACACTGAACCACGCCCAACCCCCCCGTGGGGCCAAAGGGCCCTGAACATCTGAACGGCGCGCGCCAGATGTTCATCACGCTGAATACCCACATGGGGTCAGTTTCAACCACGCTTCCTGGGCTAGTCGGGGGAAGGTCCCGGGAAGCGTGGTCAAACGAACCCCCACTGGGAACCAAGGAAAAGTAACGTCTGGATGCCAATCCCCGGGCGGAACCAAACAAAACGAGCCCGGGCATGGACCCGCACCCACACCAGGGGGCCGGGGGGGGCCCAGCTGGAGGGGCCACAACCAACCCCCATCACCCACTCCCCCCTCTCCCGCCCGCAGGACATGGGGAGGCCCAGGAGCGGGCCAGCGAGATGGTGCAGCCCCCTGCGGAGGTGACAGGAGAACAGGTGCCGGACCCAGGTGAGGCGAAAGGGGCGGGAGGGAGGGAGGGTACCCCGGGTGGCAGCCCAGGGGGCCCCCGGTTGCTGGGGGGAGGGGGGGCATGGCCCAGGGGTCAGGAGGCCAGGGGGGCCGGGGGCCCCAGGACCCGACCCGGCATGGGGACAGGGGCTGGCTCTGACCCACCCTCCCATTCCCACAGGGCAACCCCCGCGCACGGCGCCTCCGCAGCCCGTGGCCCCAGCCCAGCAGATGAGGGAGTACCGGGCACGGGTCCGCAGGCGCAGGGAGGAGCAGGCCGAGGACATCATCCGGAAGGCGGAGGAACAGGGGGAGCGCATGATCGCCTCCGTGGACCGCATGGAGGCGGCCATAGAGCGCTCCCTGGAGCAGGCCCTGGAGA
>QEPC01009250.1:8505816-8539896 GCA_003113815.1 Sphenodon punctatus
CCGCTGTGTGTGCCGGCTGTCAGCCTGTTCTCGCTCTTCCCCCCTCCCTTCCCATTTCCCTTGTGTGGGCGTTCCCTTGTGTGCCTTGTGGCTTCGTTTGCCCTCAGGCGGCCATGTTTGTGTCCTGCCCCTGCCCGGTGCCTTGTGGGGGTTTAGCGCCCAGCGGGGGTTCGGCTGCACGTCTGTTGTGCTGCCAAGGCCCGCGCTGGTGCGGCCCAGTTCCGGCCCGTGGTCCCATTCCCGGCACGTCTGTTTGGGTCATTTTCCCACCCCCGGGCGTGGTTGCGCTGTTCACCCCCCCTGGTGGTTCACTGTGGTGAACCGGCCACCCGTAACGTCTGAAAATACCCAATGTTTACAAGGTGACGAACAGGCTCTCTTGAAGGGGCCACTGCATGCTCCATCACAGGAAGCCTTTTTGCATGGGGCATTCTGACAATTTAAAATTAGCTAGAGGACCACAGACAAGAGAAAATTGGGCTAGATGGCTCTGCTGCCCCCACTAACCAGAGGTTTGACAGGAAGTATCAGCCTGTAAGGGCATTCGAGAGCCAATTGCAGGAGCCAAATCAGAAGCCATGGTTGTAGTGCTGGGTCAAAGCCAGGTAAATAGAAAAGGGCAAGTAAAGCATACATCTGAGATGTGACTGGAACAAGGTAGGGACAAGAGACATGGAACAAGGATGGCGCAGAGCAGAACCATGGCTGAGGCAGATTGGCTGAAAGCGGGGCACAGAGAAGTAGCTCGGACAAGCCAGGAATGGTTGTGTTGCCAAGTTGTTTCCTCTTTCGTCCCTTTAGCGACCAAGGCAGTCAATGGGCATGTAGGTAAGGACAAGCAAATAAGGAGTGAGGATATCTGGAACCACTAAAGCCAGGCTTCTGCATATCTGCACTACACTCTTAGTGGCAGGAGAAACTAAGGAAGTCCACCAAGGACCCTGAAGACCTGCTCCCTCACCGTGTCTTAACACTCCTTGATCTTTGATTAGCCACCAGAAGTGAGAAGGAAATCTACCAGCTATACTCTAACCATGGGCTCTTGTTACACTTACAAGACAGAGACTTGATTTATAACATGAATAAGTTTGTTAGATGCGAGTTCTAAACATTTTTCTGGTACAATCTGAGTCTTCAAGGAGCATCAGGCCTTGGGTTGTTTCCCTCTCAACATCACTTTACTCTCTCTGCTAGGCCTCTCTTTACCACAGGGTGATCTGGTGTGACCACCCCAGGCTCCCTACTTCCAAGACCCCTGTAGTGGTCTCCATTTCCACAAGGGCAGGGTTTGGGGATCCCACTCCCTCCCAGTGGGGTCCCAAACATGACCACCTCTAGGGCATTGTGGAGGGTCTCCCCAAAGGGGCAGCACCACCAAAAGTGCCACATTTTATCTTCACCTTGGGCCCCACAAATTCTAAGGATGGCCCTGCCCATTGTGATGGTACGTTTGCGTTGAAAACTGAACTGAGTCCATTTCAAGACAAGTAGACCACTGAACAGCTATCATCTTGGTACCTCTCACCTCAATCACTGCTGAGCTGACCAAAACAAGCTTATCTGACCACCTGTCACATTTAGTTTATGTGGGACAGAAAGCCACTGTGGTATAAACCTCTGGGTGCAGGCTGGAGATACACAAAAACCATGATTCCAGACAAATTGACAAATGTCAAGGAATGATCTGTCCTCTCGTTTCCCCCAGTTAGGAAGTCTACACAGCCCACATTCACCCCTTAGGCAAAAATCTGAGTAAATAGAGGTCTAAATGTTGGCATCATGTCATGGTCTAAAAGTTGACAGACTAGATCTCTCTCTTACCAGCTAAGTAGACCTGAAAAGAAAAATTGTGGTGAATGATGTTTCCACTGGAAACAGGTAATTTGCACAATGTGGAATATTACTAGCTTTTCCACTGTTTTTGCCATTTGTTGTTTATTTTTCGCGAGGTGAACAGAGTTGCTACAGGGTTGATCACAAACCCCATGTGTGACCTGTGCGCAGTCCCAGGGGCTGTGGAGAAACAAAAGTGCCGCTTATGTGCTGGGGAAGTACCATAAATTGCCATAAAACTGTCATAAAAGTCCCCCAAAGTGACAAACAGTGACGGAAAGTGACAGAAATGATGAAAATGACGGAAAGTGATGAAAAATGCTGGAAAGTGCCAAAAATGATGGAAAGAGATGAAATTGAGAAGAAATGATGGGAAAACATGGTCACTGATATTGACCATGGTGGACATGCAAAATCATCAGAGACTGATGAACTATGAACAAACACTTGCAAGTGCTTCTCAAAGGTCTGTATTTCCCTGCAGAATGGGGACACTTGCTCTCATCTCTGCCCTGCAGCTAAGGAAACAAAAGCCATGGCTGACAGTCTACAGTCACAGAGAAGTCTATTAGAAGGGCCTATTAGAAAAAGAGTCCAGCTAACCTCTGTTTTTGGATGGTGCTAGAGAAGTGAATCATCTTGAGGTTCTTTCCTCAAGCTGTTTAGAGCTGGTGCTTGCCCTTAGCATTGGCACTGAGTCCCATTTTATTTAATTTATTTGGGCTTAATATCCCCCCCCCCATCCCCCGCCTATCCCCAGGACTCAGGGTGGGTTACAAAAACGAACCAAAACACAGTATATATCTATAACTCCTCCCCACCACCAAACCATCATCCCCCCTAAAGCCTATTCTCCACCCACCAAATGCCAGGCCAAATAGGAAGGGCGTACAGTGTCTCTGGACAATGTTCAAGGTTAGACTTTGATGAATTTCCAAGGGAAGGGAGTTCCAGAGTTGTGGGGCAGGCAACAAGAAAACCTCACGGTGGACCGTGGCTGTCCATACTTGGCACCATGATGGAATTAGTAGGAGGCTTTTCTGTCCCATTAAGAGCCCCATTGTGCTAGGCACTTTTCAAACAGAGAAGAGAAAGGGAGAACTGGCAATTAAAGGCACATTTAAAAGCCAGCATCTTGAATCTCCGTGTGGGAACTAATAAGGAGCCAGCAGTCTATAGAGAATATGTCTAATGGACTCTGCCTGCTAGTTCCACTAAGTAAGTGATCAATATATTTACTTCTTAGATGTAATCAGGTTTGACTGTTGTGACTCTGCCATATAGACTAGTCAGGGCACAATCCTGACTCAGCTGAAGTAAAACTTGATTCAATATTGTTGGTCCCCACAGCAAGAATCCTACATATCAATTTATATCGGGGGTGGGGGGGCGCTCAGGCTTGAGACCAAATGTACCCTACGACAGGTTTTTACATGGGTCCTTTCCAGTTCCTGACTCTGACCCCTGGATGCACTGAAAAACAATTGTTTGTGGTAGGCTGTGGCCCAGGTGGTAGAGTACATGCTATGCATGTATAAGGTCCCAAGTTCAATCCCAGCATCTCTGGTAACATGCCTGGGTGAGGCCTCTTTTGGGAATCCTGGAGGGTCTCAGGTAGCACACCCTGGTGAGGCCTCCGCCAGAGACCCCAGAGAGCTGAATTTGAAACCCTGCTGCTGTGTCAGGTGGTGACAATACTGGGCTATGCTGGACCATTGGTCTGACTCAGTTAGGCAGCTCCTTATATCCTAGGATAAGAGAAAAGAGATGAGAGCCTACAGTTAAGGATATAGGACAGATCTATGGTGCAAATTAGGGGTGGGACACCGAGGAGAATACCGGATACCGGATGTACCGGTATCGGATCTCCCTGTACCAAATATACCTGTACCGGCATACCGGATCTTTAACATTGGCTGCGGCACCAGATTTTTTACATTGCGGCTATTGACTTCAATGGCCGCAATGTAAAAAATCCAGTACCGCGGCCAATGTAAAAATCCGGTATGTGGTACAGGTAAATATCGGATTAAGCTGATACACCCAAATACCGGCAATATCGGATCTCGGGAGAACCGGAATTCCCACCCCTAGTGCAAATTCATGATTGGGACCCTCCTTTTCTTGCGTATATCCCTGCCCCCAACCTCTATGTGTCCCACAGAGCCTGTATTAATTTTTAAGTGGCCCCTGGGGTGGAAAGGTTCCCAGACCCTGATTTATACCAAATATAAATTTCTCCACCAACACAGGTTAAAATAATGGGTGTTCAATTCATTTTGTAACAATTTGCACAATTTGCACAAGTGTATTTTCAAAGAAAGCAGAGAGGGACAAGTTCTTCTTGAAAGTTTTCACTCATTATGCAGACCCAAAGCCCATGGATTTTCCAGGGAATTGTAGTGTTAACTAGCCGTAGTTGTAAGTTGTGAATCCATAAATTAATACAAATATGTAGCTGTCATAATTGGCAGATGACACTTCCTGAAGGATAAGCATGTATTCTTCCCCCGTGATGGCAATATGCAAGAATTGGTCTCTCCGGAGATTTCTAATGTACAAATTCTTTGGCAATTCTTCCTAAGGCGGAACTGTTTTTAATTTAGAAGACGTCAACCTACTTGTACTAGTGGGAAAAATTAATAAGCCACTGATACAGGTCGGCAGTGCTGTAATGCCAAGTAGATATGTCTCCATTAATTGCTGGATTGTTTATGCTCTTACAAAATTCATTGAGGCATGGAGCACGATCCTGAAGCAGTGGCTGGGAGAAAATTCTCTAGTAGGGATGGGTGAATTCAGTTCGGATGTTCGGAGTTTGGACTGAACTTGGTCTGTTCAGATGTCCGAACCAAACATCCGAACCGAACTCTTGAGCAACCAAACAGTTTGGTCGTGTTCGGATGAGTTCGGATGAGTTCGGGGGTGGGAAAAACTTTTCAGGGCCAAAATTTTGGTTTCATTTTGGTTTCGATATCGATAGTGTTATTTTTGAATGTTCGACCAAGTTACCGAACGACTGAATATCTGAACATCCGAACCACGTTCTGTTCACCCATCCCTATTCTCTAGGTCAAAGGTGCCCAACTTTTTTATTGGTGCAGACGCTATTGGCCTAGATTGGCAGATATAACATCAACCCCCTAGAACTATATTTAACCTATTTAACATGGATGGGAAAGCAACATTTTTGCTACCCTTTCCTGTTCACTTCCTACCTTCCCAATAAAACACTAAGAGAATTAGATCCACTGTGGTAACAAGGCTAAAATTTCAGGCCTTACGTCTCACCAGCTGTTTGTGAACTAAATTTATTTATTGAACGTACAATCGGTTGTTCATCACATGCAAAAGATAGGACCTAAAAAATGGTTAATCTCAATTCAGTTCCATTCCATTCCATTTTAAGATTCTTTAGAAATTTTGATGATTCACTCTAACGAGCCACACAGAACAAGAAATATGCAAGGGACAACAGTCCTGGTAAAATGCAAAAGCTCCCTCACCACTTTCATTTTCTTTTTTAGAAAAAGGATTTAATTAAAATGTACATACTAAGTGGCATTCTTGAACAATAGAAAATAACAGATGTATTTTATAAAGTGTTCCTTTCACGTAAATATTTTATTTTAGTGTTTCTGGACATTTCTCACCCTGTCTCAGTTTCTGTACAGTAAAAAGGTTATCTAAAGATGAGAGCATGCACAGAAGGATATGGGACAGATCTACGGTGCAAAATCATGATTGGGACCCTCCTTTCACTTGTGATCACTTGTCTTCTTAAAAAATAAGGGCCTTTTTAATTAAGAACATAAAAATATAAGTAGGACTGTACTGAGTCAGACCAATAGCCCATCAAGCCCAGCATCCTATCTCCAACAGTGGCCAATCTCTGTTTCTTGGGAGAAGTACCCAACAGGTCACAATGGGCAATCCATTCCCTGTTATTGCAGCCACCAACCGTAAGAGGTTACGTCACCAAAACCTTAATGGACCTATCCTCCAAGAACTCATCCAATCCCTTTTTAAAACTAGCTACACCACCGGCTGTGACCACTTCCTCTGGCAGTAAATTTCACAAGTAAATTGTGCGCTGTGTGAAAAATTACATTGGGTGATTTCAGACGTTACGCGGTCCTGAGTCACCACAGTGAATTCCCAGCGGTGACGCGCCGCCCAACCACCCCCTGTGGTCAAAGAAGGCCCAGAACAGATGTGACGGGGCCAGGACCATGGCAGGGAATTGGACAGACAGATCACGGGCCGGGGCAGTGGAACAGATGTGACACCGATCCCCGGCCATGATCAAAACACCCAGAAGGCACCGGGGAGGGGAGGGACACAGACATGACTGAAAGAGGGCAAACAAAGCCAAAAGCACCCACAGGGAATGCCCACACAAGGGAAATGGGGAGGGAGGGGGAAGAGGGAGACGAGCCCCCGGGGCAGCACACACAACAGGCACAGGGAAAGCGAGGTCACAGTGGAACACACAGCACAAACACATGCCTGGGTGCACACACACCCTCATGGGAAAGGAAGGGAAGAGGGGACACAGCAGGACAGACAACACACAGGGCACAATGGGCACAGGGGGGAGAGAAGGGGGGACAGGGACAGGGAGCAGGGGGGGCAGGGCAGGACAAGGGGAATGGCAAACAGAACCCCCACAACAGCACAGCCTGCACGGGCACCCCCACAGCAACACAGGCAGTCCCAGAATGGGGGGAACCCCAAGGGCACAGCACAGTCATGGGGGGTGGCCACATGGACCGGGGAGCAGGCCAAGAATGGTCCAGGAGGCAGACAGGGATCCCACGCGATGGCTAGAGTGTGATGGATGGCAAGGAGGTGAGACAGAGATGAGGAGCAGGGCACCAAGGGCAGCAATAACCCCTCCCCCGGGAGGGCGCCCGGAACTCCTGTCTGGTGGCCTTGGAACCCCACGGTCATACAGGCACCCAGGGAGGTGGGGGGCCCAGGAACAGTAGGGAGCAAGGCTGGAGCACAAAGGACAGTGGTACCCGGGTCACCGTGGGCCGGCACACAGTTCAGGATACAGCCGCAGGAGAAGGCAGTCATGGAGGGGAACACCTGTTGTCGAGGCAGACAGGGGGGGCCTGCGGATGGGGCCCGGAGCCACAGGCAGGGGCAGCGGAACCCCAAGAAACAGCCAGCACAGCAGAAAGCCAGGAACAGCAGGGAGGGGTGGGGCAGCGACCCATTGCACCAGGGCAGAAGCAGGAGTGCACACCAGGGCTGGTATTCAGGGCCCGGAAGGTGTGGGGGGGTGCTCACAGCCAGTTGCAGGGAGCCATAAAGGGGCCTGGGGCCGGGTGGTCTGCCAGGTGCACAAATTGTGGCCACTGAATCATGCCCCGATGGAAGCCCAGCTCAGACATGTGGTGGGCAACCAGGTAGTAAGCCTCGAAGGGATCCTGGGGAAAGAGCCCCACCTGCACATCGGATCAGGACCACACACCGGCCAGCGCCACCACCTCTACTTCAGAGGGCTCCGACAAGGCATAGTCCACAGGTGGGGGCCACGGAAGGTGACCCAGCTCCAGCAGGCACTGATAGCCTCGGGGCCCGTGAACATAGCCAAAGAAGGACACAGCCAGGGCAGGGCCATCCTCTGACAGACAGGCCATGTGGACAGACAGGGTGCAGACAGAGAGGGCAGACATGGTCTCCGCCGCCGACCACCCCACCTGCGAGCACCTCATCTCTGGGATGCACCCATCGGGAAAGGGACACAGGCCCAGCGCCTCCACATGCAGCCAGCAATCGCGGGCACTCACAACATGGCCATAGTACCGCAGCCCGGAGCTCATACTCTCGTAGGCACTGATGAGGCTGTCCAAACAGCTCAGGAGCAATTGCATGGCCGGGGAATGACACAGGCCATATAGGGACATGGTCTTGCGGAAGGTCCAGCTATGTGGGACACCTGCGGTGCTGGGGCCCACGAGCCCGGGGGAAGCATGGCCAGCCATGGTCCAGCAAGCACCTGATACTAATTGCAAGGAAAGGGGGGGGGGGTCCCACAATCCCTGGAGGGATGGGAGAGGAACCCGGGGAGCTCCAAGGCCAAGCGATAAGGCCACAGGTGGCAACATTGTACTGATACAGAACGAGGTGTGGGGTGTGGACCCAGCCCAGCTTCTGGAACTGAGCACACAGAAAGGGAGCCTACACACTAATCAGGGTGCTTGGGACAGCAGGCAGCTGACACAGAAAGGTGGGAGGTGATGACAGCAGGAATGCAGCTGCTGCCTGCACACGCCCAGCCGAGGGCATAACCAAGCACCATGCCCCCTGCCAGGAAGGCATGTGTGCGCATGGGTCTGCCCACGGCCTCCCCATCCTGCTCGCCCTGCAGGAGCTGGGCCTGCCCATCAGGGGGGCGTCCACGGCGACATGGGGCCCCGAACCCGGTTGGCAGGGTGTGACCAGGGGGTGGGGCAGTACCGGTCCCAACCTACAACAGGTGTGGCCTCAACCCACCCGGGGCACCAGTCACCATGGAGCTGGGCCGGTTGGGCACCTGCGGGATGCACCTAGCCATGTGCGGGGAGTGGTACCACTCCCACACAGACCTCCTGCGCATTCAGACTGCTGAGGTGTACCTGGCCGCTCGGCTGCAAATGTGCATGGCCAGGAGCACTGCCAGAGCCTGGAGAGCCCACCACGGGCGCAGGTGCTCCCTGGCCCGCCTCAGGGCTCAGCAGGTGTCCGGGGCGGCCTGACAGGCCCTCTTCCATGCCTGAGGCCGGGCTGTGGCACTCGTGAGGCGGCTGGGCAGCTCCAGTGGTGGAGGGAGACCATGGGACATGCTGCCCTGCTTGCAATGCCCATTGACTGGCGGGTATGGGTCACAAAGCGGGCACAGGGGTGGTGGGCCAGGGCACTAGCCCAATGGGATGAGGCCACCTGGAGAGCACACTTTTGGATGGACATGCATGTCCTCCTGTGCCTCACGGAGCTGTTAACGCCCTGGCTGGAGCAGCAGGCCACCCCCATGTGGGCTCCCATACCCATGGTCCAGCGGGTGGCCATCGGGATCTGGGCCCTTGCAACACCAGACTCCTGCCACTCTGTCTCGCAGCACTTCGGCATTGGGGTGAACACCATCACCGGGATCCTGCAGGATGTCTGCGAGGCAGTGGATGGCGTGGTCCTGGACCGAGCGATCCAGCTGGTGGACCAGGAGGCTGTGATGGCTGGCTTCGTGGCTGGGAGATTCCCCAACTGCATGGGCGCCGTGGACGGCACCCACATAGAGATCCTGCGCCCATCCACTGTGGAGACCTCGGAATATGTCAACCGCAGGCAGACGTGGACCACCGGGGTTGGTTCATAGACATTTACATGGGCCATTCTGGTTGCAGCCATGATGCCTGGATCGTGACCATCTCTCCCTTCTATGCCCGGATGTACCGCTAAGACTTCGCGGACATGGGGATGACCCAGATCGAGGGGGTGATGATGCCCCCTGCATCCTGGGAGACCCAGCCTACCCACTTACCCGCTGGCTGATGAAGGTGTACCTGGTTGCCAGGAACCCTGTGGAGGCGCTCTTCAATACTCGCCTGTGTGCAAGCAGGACCATGGTCAAGAGGGCCTTCGGGGTCCTCAAGCAGCGCTGGAGGAGCTTAGGGGGGCACCTGGACTACACTGTGGAGACCTCCTCCCTCATGATCGGAGCCTGCTGTGTGCTGCACAACGTGTGTGAGACCGAGGGGGCTGCCCTTGACTACCCCGTGCCTCTCTATGTGAACGCTGAGAACCCGCAGGAGTACCGGTACGCAAAGCGCATCCATGCTGCCCTGGTGAGGCGGATCAGCCGGGAGGCCGAGGGCTGAGGTCACGCACAAACCACCACCACCACCACCACTCCCGGGCCCCCAGAAGCACCCTGGCTGTGCCTCTACTCACCTCTGCGCCTCAACCCCAGGCCCACTAACAGATACATGGAGGCGACTGTGGTTCCCGTGTTTTTATTGTTTCAGCTTTCTACACATGCTCCCGCCACCTCACCCTCTCCCCACCCCACAGTGGTTTTCCCCCCTCAAGTCACCCTCACCCTTCCTCCGTTCCCCCTTCCCCCCCGTCTCCAGGGCCTCCCTCGCAGTCACCCGATGGGCACCATGGAGCTCTGGGAGCTCCCTTCCCCCCACTGTCTGTGTCCCCAACGGTGTCCTAGGAGGCCTCGGTGTCTTGAGGGTTGGGCTGTGGTGGGAGGACAGGTGGGCCCAGAGCTGGAGGGGGCCCCCTGTCCAGCAGCTCCCTCTGGAGGCCTACAGGGACTGGTAGGTGGAAGTGCAGTCCCAGCGAGTGCACCAGCAGCTGGGGCAGTGGTGGAGGAGGTGGGGGAACTGAGGGGCCTGGCATTGGGGCTGGGGCAGGCAGGTTGCCCGGCGGCGCGGCTGCCATGACATAGGCACTCATGGTACCCACCTGTAGGAGCAGTGAGGTGCCTATGTCATGGGACCAGTCCATCTTTGCAGAGTGCTCCCTGACCATCCAGTCTATGGCCTTCTCCAGCCGCCCAAACGCCTCCACCTGCCTGCTACACTCCTGACACTCCCACCTCCATTCAAGGTGCACCTCCATCTGGCGCCTCCGGTCCCTGGCCTCTGCCTGCTGCACGGCCCTTTCAGTGGCTGCCTCCATGCGGTCGATGGCCGCTATCATCTGCTCGCCCTGCTCTGTAGTGGAGTGGACTATGTTCTCTGCCTGCTCCTCCCTGTGGCGCCGTACCCATGCCCGGTGCTCCCTCATCCATTGTGCCGGGGGCATGGGTTCACTTTGCTGGTCCCTGGTGGGTCGCCCTGTTGGGGTGCATGGTAGGGCATGGTTACCCACCCCAGCCTCCCACCCCCAGAGTCCGGCTTCCCTGGCCAGGCTTGCTGGGCCTCCCCTCCCTCCCCATGTCATGTTGCCTCACCTGGGGCCTCTGGTTGCTCCTGGGACTGCTCTTCTCCATCCCCCGCACCAGACTGTCACAGGTGCCGTGTCGTGCCACAAACTGTGTGGCAATGGGGAGGGGTGGGTGGGGTTGGCGGCCCATGTCCCCTGGTGGCCCCTGGGCCCCTCCCTCAGGGTCCGGGGCATCAGAGGGTTGCTGAAGGCAGGCCCATGGCCTGTGCGCCCCCTTCCCCCCAGGCCTCCCCCCCATTCCATGTCCCATCCCACCCGCCTGCTTACCCCCTATGTTGGTCTCAGAGCCCTCTGAGGCCAGCCCCTTGGTGTGGCTGAGGTCCCATTGTGTCCACTGGCTGATGGTGACCATGTGCTGTCCTCAGATCATCCAGCCTCGGACCTCGGCTGGGGGCTTTCTGGGCTGGCATGCGAGGAGTGCCTGCTGGTCTCCGAGGTCCCGGGGCATTCCTTTTGGGGGGCGGGACTCCTGGAGCTAGTGCCTTCAATGGGGGCATCAAGGGGAGGGGGTACCTCAGCTCGTTCCCTGCCCTGGACCACTGCGCCCCCCATGAGGTGCAGGGCAACTATAGAGCCCTTCATGTGTAGGATGCGGAATAGGGCTTCGTAGTAGGGGGCGGTCCGGGTTCTATGGCCAGACCGCCGGTTGTTGTCCTTAATGGCCTTGTACCCCCTCATCAGCTCCTTGGCCTTCGACCGGCACTGTGCCACTGTCCTGTGATGCCCTGCCACCTCCATTTCCCGCACGCACAATCTCCTTGAAGACGTGTTCATTCCGTTGGTCGACAGCCAGCTCCAGCTGGTTCTCCAGGGTCCCCCAGATCCGGATAAAGTCCTGGGTTTCCCTGTGCCCCCATTTCCCCCCTTGATGGTACGGCCGTCTCCCACGGGCACCCTCTGGGTCGCAGTCTTCCCCCTCCTCCTCCTGCTCCTCCACCTGCCCTCCGGCCATCTCCTCCGGGGGCTCCCGGGACTGTTTCCGTGTCTGCGGTTTGTGAGGGGAGGGTGTTGGTTACTGGGTTGCCACAGCCCCAAGTCCCTCCCCCATTCCCCCCCTGCCAGCCCGCCCACCCACCTTGGAGCCTGTGCACCGCTGCCCCCCCTTCTGTCCCCTTACCCATTTCCGGGGTGCCTCAGCCCCTGGGCCGGCAGCAGGCGCCGGTTCGGCCCATCCTGGTTGCTGCTGCTGCTGTCCCTCCACCGCCTCCTGGTGCAGCACGACCGCTTCCATCACCACCTCCTCCTCCAGTGTTTTTAAATGAGTGAGGCAGGCAGGGTGGTCTGTGACCATTGAGTGGCACGGCTGTCGGACACCCATGCACATGACGTGCATGAAGAGCACTTCACATGGGTGGCTCCCGGCATGACTACTACCCCAGCCACATAGGCAGCCTCTGCAGTCTGCACATGTGGCAAGCCCCGCATGGGGCACTCTCAATTTTTCAGCGGTGCGCCATACGTAGCCATGAGTGGCTACTGCATGGTTCATGGGAGTGTGCTCCCCCCTGCACCACCTTCACACGAGTAGTTGGACATGTGGTCGGTGGTGGGCCATACGTGGATAGAGGCATTATGATATTTTCAGTTTGATTCTCTATCCCTTTCTGAATGATTCGTAATATGCTGTGTGAGTATTCCAATGTATTGAAAAAATTACTCCAATATTCTTTTCCTGAGTGGTAAAACCTAATTTAGAACCACAAATTGTATACATATAGATTGGGTTGTTTTTTCCTCATGTGCATCACTTTGCACCTGTCCACATTAAATTTTATCTGCCATTTGGATGTCCAGTCATGCAGTCTGCTTGGGTTTTAACTACATTGAATAACTTTGTGTCATCTGCAAATTTGATCACCTCACTCTTTACTTCCTTCTCCAGATCATTAATTAATATATTAAAGAACATTGGTCCTAGTACAGATCCCTGGGGCACTCCACTAGTTACTTCTCTCCACTTTGAAAACTGATCATTTATTCACTACTCTTTGCTTCCTGTCTTTTAACCAGTTGCGAATCCACGATAGGACATTGCCTGTTATCCCATGACTCTTTAATTTCATCAAGAGTATCCTCATGTGAGACCTTATCAAATGCCTTCTGAAGTCCAGATACACTGTAACGGCCAGCTTACCCGTATCCACATGCTTATTTATGCCCTCAAAGATTTCCAATAGATTAGTGAGGCATGACTTCCCTTTCCTAAATTCATGTTGACTCTTCCCTATTGAGCCATTGTTTATCAATATGTTCGTTAATTCTGTTCTTAACAAACATTTCCACCAGTTTGCCCAGCACTAACGTCAGGCTCACCTGTCTGTAGTTTCCAGGATCACCTCTGGAGTCCTTTCTAAATATTGATGTTACATTTGCTACCCTCCAATCCTCTGGTACAGTGGCAGATTTTAGCGATAGGTTACAAATTACCAATAGTTGGTCTGTAACTTTATATTTGAGTACTTTCAGAACTCTGGGATGAATACCATCTGATCCTGATGATTTTACTATTTAGTTTGTCGATTTGCTCTAGAACCTCCTCCAGAGTCACACTTATTTGATGTGATTAATTTTTTAAATTATTATGTTTGAAATTATTTGGTCCAACTTTGGGTATTAATAAATGTAACTCTGCCTGCTGTGACCCACTTGAGTGTCGTGAGAGTCATACCCGTGCGTCTATTAGTGGGCCACCAGATTTGGGCCTGTTACAACCCCTGGTCAGGTAGGCAGTTGCCCAGGAATTGTGAGCCCAGAGGGAACTGGGCCCACAGTCCAGACCTAAGATCCGCCTAGGCAGGTCATAGTGAGATATTGTGGACAAGCATGTTTATTCATGCTGCCATCCCTGCATCAGCATGGGGCTCACCAGGGTTGCCTATAATTAGCAGCCATGGCTGCCTATCATGGCAGGGGGCAGTGCGCCGGCCATGGTGCAGAAAGAGGACCAGATGGCCTCATGTCTTTCCCATCCCTCCCTCCCTCCCTTGCCAGGTCAATGGCGGGAACGTTGGTACAGTTCCCTGACCTGACCAAACCAGGGGTGAGTCTCCTTCTGCATGACATGTAGCCAGTGCACCAGTTATTATTATTATTATTATTAACAAACATTTATATAGCGCCAGCAGTGTACATGGCACTTTACAAAGTAATAAAATAGACACGGTCCCTGCCCCTAGGGCTTACAATCTGAGCGACAGGAGCTGGGGGAGAGACATAGGAAGGGGAACAGAGGGAGAGACAAGGGGTCTAACATTCATGAAGATGCGAGGTCTCAAGTGCACGTACTTGGCTTGGTTACGATGAGAATGACAGCAGGCAGGTCCATGTGGCAAGTATATACCCAGAGTGCCCAGAGTCTCTTTCTTCCTTGCACTTTTTTTTGAGAGGGGTGGGGGACCGTTACTGCTCTCAGCCCTCTGTATAATTTGAAGGGTTGCTTACAAAGAACAATCATGTCTTAATTCATGTGGCATTGTAAATGTGGATGTAATCTGCTATTCCACAATATCACCACTCTAATTTAGCAATTAAGTAGCCTTTTATTAGTTCAATCACCATGCAGATCTGTATCAGGATACAATGCTCTGATCCACGGTGAATTAGGTTATGCCGCGTAAAGGACAATAGCCTTATCCTTTGGTGTGTTTTTCAGGAAAAATCTTTGTGGAAGCAGTGTAGGATAATAATAGTCACAGCTTGTTCTGATATTATCCTTTGGCTCTTTGAGAGTGTTCATTCTGAACATTAAAGTCCAGGGAGTGGCTTTTTGAAAAGTGACAGTATAGTCCAGTAGAGATACTGTACTATCGTGGGATATTAAGAACATAAGAACTACCACAATGGGGGAGACCAATGGTTCATTTAGCTCAGTGCTTAGAGATGGAAAGAAGATTTGCGGAGAATACCAAATTTAATGAAGATAGCTTATTCAAATTGGCTCTGTATCCTCTTCTCAAAAGGAATATTCACTTGTGTATTCACCCTGCTTTTTGAATATTCTTTTTTGGCCTTTCTGGTTTAACCTATAGGCTGTACGTTTCAACCACCAGAAAGTAAGACCAAGTGTCTTCCTTCTACTGAAGCAAAAGCCAGAAGGTTTAAATCTAGTGCTATCATGGAGTCACTAAGTACTTAGTTTACCATACAGCAAAAGTCCCTGGAAAACATGATTTAAACATTCAAATCCTAATTGCCCAGACCTGTTGCTTTATTGGGCAACTCATTAAAACAAATATGATGCTAACTCCACTTTAACATTTCTTATGCAAGTTGCAGAGCTCTATTGTGCCCCTTGCAGTCCTACAACATGCATAGGGAATGTTAAAGTGGTTTAAAGTGGAGATAGCGTTTATGTCTGTTTTCACCCTAAAGACATGTTCTCACGAAGTGCAAAGGCCACAAGCCACTCAGGATGATCTAACAAGCAGAGTGTGGAAGAAATTTTTCCAGATATTTTACGTTATGCTTCTCTGGAATCTCCAACCTCCAGTACAGGAGTCTCTCCTGAACCTATCGTGAATACAAAGAAGCTGATCTTTAACAGAGTGAAAATATGTGTGCGTGAGGTGCAGATCGACATATTAAGGCAAACATATTCTATGAAACATGCCAAATGCATTTATTAAGTTAAATATATTAGGTTAAAAATGCAGGTTTTGTTTTTTTAAGGCTTCAAATGCCCAAATAGATACAAAGAAAAACCCTTCATAGCAAAGCAAGTACTGCTGAGTTGCATTTGGGTTGCATAGCATATACTTGGTTAAACTAGCAGACACAAGCAAATATGCACATATTCATTTTGGCCTGCAAATATTTGGCTGTGCATTCATTCATAAATGAGAATAATATTCCAGAATAGGAAATGTCATATTTGATTCCACTCTAGCAATATTTATTCTCTGAGAATGACCAGAACTGGAGCGATTCAGACCCTGTCATTCACTTGCTCTCATATTCTTGCAGTTAAAGTTTAAATCCCCTAACAGTCATTGAGGGACTTATCCTTCAAAACCTTGTCTAAGCATTGTTTTTTAACCATGGGTAATTTCAGACGTTAAGGGATCACTGCTCACCACACTGAATCACAGTGGATCCCATGTAGTGGCAGCGATCGCAGTAACGTCTGTTTGAGCCCCGCCAGATGTTCACCACAGTGAATTTCTGGCAGGGTTCAAAGCTAACCATGGTTCTGGAGGTGAAAATAGGACTGGCACAAGGCTTCAGTGGACAGCGGTGTGTGGGGGAGAGGGGACTTCTATGCACTGGCATCTCCCTCCACGGTTCCTTATTAATATCTTCCCTAATGATATTTCAGGATCTAAAAACCATTCTGACTTCAGGGTAGATACTGATGCTCAACCTTGATATTCCCATTTTTTCAGATGGTTGAAATGTAAAACTAAGGCTGATAGAGATTGGGCTTTCCCAATCTGTGCATCATATTTAAGGCTTTGTTTCCATCATCAGATCTTCAAATTTGATTTTAGTGAATTTGAAAATGAGCACAAATTTCAACCTGAGTAAGATCAATTAGTCTAGTTCTTAGCAAAGTTGAAGTCCAATCTTGAACTTCCCAAGTTGAAGTTTGTGCCGATTTAAAAAATCATTAATATCAAATTTGAAGATTTGATAATGGGAACAAAAAAATAATAATTTCAAAATGTCTGAAACAAAAGATTCTGTTTTCATGCACCGTGCACGAAGGTTCGCAGAGGACCTGGAGTGGCTGAAGCGTGAAGGGAGGCAGTTGGAGGGACGGTGGCACTGTATTCATGCCCAAGATGATCGGTTGCAGCATAGAGTATTTTTGAGATCCCATTCCTACCCCACAGATAGATCTCAGCAGGTGGTGCTACGGGGACTGTACTTCATCCCCTTAGGGGCCTCCCATGTGGGGTCCCACAGGGACTCATTCTGTCCTCTCTCTTGTTCAACGTGTATATGAAGCCATTCAGAGAGGTCGTACACAGCTGGGGGGCGCGTTGCCATCAATAAGCTGATGACAGCCACCTGTAGTTGTCATTTTAATCTGACCCAGGCCCTGCTGTTTCGTTGCTGTCCTGGGTCTGGATGCTGTGGGGTTGAGTCAATTGAGCCGGTGTATGAGGTTGAGCCATACTGATAAGAAAGAGGTGATGTAAGTGGGCAGGGCTGGTGATCCGGGGGAGGGGGTTGCCCCCATTATTGCGGGCATCTGTCCTCCATTGGTTCCATCTGTGTGGAGCCTGGGGGTGCTCCTGGATTCACAGTTACGCCTGGATCCCCAGGTGCTGTCTGTGGCATGGGGCTCCTTTCGCCAATTACATCTGGTGAAGAGGCTCCGTCCAAATGTCTTGGACTCTGACCTCACCACTGTCATCTATGCATTCATCACCTCAAGGCTAGTCTATTGTAATGCACTCTACGTGGGGCTGCCCAAAGTGATAGTTTGGAAGCTGCAGCTAGTGCAGAATGTGGTGGCCTGCCTACTTACTGGGACGGGCCACAGGGAGCACCATACAACAGGTGTGCCGAGCGCCGGCTGCCTATTATCTTGTGGGCCCAATTCAAGGTGCTGGTTTTGACCTTTAAAGCCCTACACGCTCTGGGCCCTGCTTATCTCAGTCATCACCTCGCCCACTGGGCCCCTGGGTGGACCCTGCACTCATCCGGGAGCATCCTCCTGGAAGTCCCGTCTTCTCCGCTGGTTTGGGCCGACAGGAGGGCGTTCTTGGTGGCTGCGTTGTCCGTCTGGAATTCCCTCCTGGTGGAGGTTAGTCTCAGCCTGGATCTTCTCGCCTTCTAGCGAAACTGTAAGACTTGGCTCTTCCATCAGTTCCATCAGTTATTTGGCATGGGGAGGGTGGGTTGGGTTAGTTGGGGTAGAGGAGGTGGGACTTCTTTTATGCACAGACCAGATTTTATTATTGTATATGTTATTTATGCTGTTTTATATTTATATATTTTAATGTTTGATATTGTGTTTTATATGATAAGTTTCTTGTTTCGACAATAAGTCATAACAAAGATATACACAGTAAAACAGCACCAAAAAAAGAGAACACCAACACTAAATCAGAATCCAAATAAAACTGTCAATAGAAACTGCTGCCTGCTGTCCCCAACTAAAACAACTCAAAATCAAAATTTAACAATTAAAATGAAATAACTTCTAAAAAACTAACCTTATCCCAAAAAAAATTAATTACAATTCTAAATGGATGTCCCCCCTGCCTCCTTTAAGATACACAAGTACAGAAATACACTTAAATGACCCATAAAACAGTAGCCGTAGTAAGATTATAACAATATGGGATATAATACTAGAATGAACCTTAGTTCTTCTACGGAGCTTGAGCTCGGGAAACTCTTGACCCCTGGACTCTGCAATTCAATCCATTACTTTATTAACACAAGCACACCCCCACCTCTCCTAGCACAAAGTGTGTGTGTGTGAGGGGGGGGGGGGAGGCTTATGCTATTTCATATTACATAAGAGGCTAACCAAACAAAACTGGAACATCCATCAGACTTTGTAATAAATATAAACTTAAAAAATTATAAAAGGATTATATTGAATTTGACCCATTTGCAAACCATATTGTTTTAGGAAAACTAAGAATCCACACGATTAGCCTTACCCCAGCTAAAGGTAGTGGACCAAAATTAATTTATTTATCTTCCCTGCCCAAGAGACTGTATTTCTGCTTTATAACAAATACTGTCCACAGGAATTCCATAACCTTGGACGTAATAGAAGTGGAGTGATCATCCAGCATTGTGTTTTATATATAAGCCGCCCTGAGTCACTATTGTGAGAGGGGAGGGTAGAAATGTAATAAATAAATAAATAAAAATAAATAATGTATGCACAGTTCTAATGGAACTTTTCCAAAAGTTTGCGAATATTTTGCTTCAAATTTCAAATTAATGATATCAAATTAATGATATTGGGTGTTAACACATGTGACAGTGGTCTGCTGCTCAGGCCTTCTATGGCTTGCTTTGGCCCATGGGCCATCAGCAGGTCTGGTTATGTGCCACCAGATGTTGGCCCGCAATTTCCCTGGGCTATGTCGGTGGCTATCTTGGGCTGTGACCCTGGAAACCTCCATGGTCACAGCTTGGGCCAAGGTCTACCTGATCGGGGCAAAGTGGGCCAGAGCATGGTAACTTGTCTGTTCCTGCTGGTCTGGATCAGATCCACCATGGTTGGCCACCATGGAAGTCATCATGGCAGGGGCATGGGGTGTTGGGCACAGTGTGGGGTGGGGCCAGTTGGTTGCACATTTCGGCATCTCTCCAGCTGCGTGAATGTTTGTTCTGCTGCCCGATCCAGTCCTGACTATTTGTGTGACAGCTTCCTGACTTGGGTTGGGCCGCTCTCCACCATCATGTTTATTAACACCCATTGAAGATGTTTTTTTGAGCTGCACACTTTGCATAAACTATGCCTGTACTTATCCTAGGTATTGCTTTCACAACGATCCATCTCCTGCCAACTATGAGATTTGATTTCTGTAATTCCTTCTTCTATGGTCTTCCAGCGATGCTCTTTCATCACTTGCAGCTTGTTCAGAATGCAGCAGCACAGCTACTTATTAGTTTGGGCTGCCATGATTTGATTATGCCCACTTTATGTTCTTTGCATTGGCTACTTGTAGAGTGACAGACTGAATTTAAGATTGTGCTGCTGATTCATAAAGCCACAAATGGCTATATCCGAGACCTGCTTCTGGAACTTACCTCTACTGGCTGTCTGCACTAAGATTCCACCTATTACTTGGGGATTCCACCATTGTGCCTTAAATAGAAAAGAGATCCATCGCTTTTGATGGCGGGTCCCTCAGAGCAAAACTGGCTTCCTCCAGATGTTCATTTCAGTTCCCACTTTCTCACCTTTGAAAANGCCACAGGGAGCACCATACAACAGGTGTGCCGAGGCGCAGAATTGGCCCCTGACTCCCGCGGAATTTTTAAAAAAATTCCGCGGAAGAATCGGGGCCCTGATTGTAATGCACTCTACGTGGGGCTGCCCAAAGTGATAGTTTGGAAGCTGCAGCTAGTGCAGAATGTGGTGGCCTGCCTACTTACTGGGACGGGCCACAGGGAGCACCATACAACAGGTGTGCCGAGCACCGGCTGCCTATTATCTTGTGGGCCCAATTCAAGGTGCTGGTTTTGACCTTTAAAGCCCTACACGCTCTGGGCCCTGCTTATCTCAGTCATCACCTCGCCCACTGGGCCCCTGGGTGGACCCTGCACTCATCCGGGAGCATCCTCCTGGAAGTCCCGTCTTCTCCGCTGGTTTGGGCCGACAGGAGGGCGTTCTTGGTGGCTGCGTTGTCCGTCTGGAATTCCCTCCTGGTGGAGGTTAGTCTCAGCCTGGATCTTCTCGCCTTCTAGCGAAACTGTAAGACTTGGCTCTTCCATCAGTTCCATCAGTTATTTGGCATGGGGAGGGTGGGTTGGGTTAGTTGGGGTAGAGGAGGTGGGACTTCTTTTATGCACAGACCAGATTTTATTATTGTATATGTTATTTATGCTGTTTTATATTTATATATTTTAATGTTTGATATTGTGTTTTATATGATAAGTTTCTTGTTTCGACAATAAGTCATAACAAAGATATACACAGTAAAACAGCACCAAAAAAAGAGAACACCAACACTAAATCAGAATCCAAATAAAACTGTCAATAGAAACTGCTGCCTGCTGTCCCCAACTAAAACAACTCAAAATCAAAATTTAACAATTAAAATGAAATAACTTCTAAAAAACTAACCTTATCCCAAAAAAAATTAATTACAATTCTAAATGGATGTCCCCCCTGCCTCCTTTAAGATACACAAGTACAGAAATACACTTAAATGACCCATAAAACAGTAGCCGTAGTAAGATTATACCAATATGGGATATAATACTAGAATGAACCTTAGTTCTTCTACGGAGCTTGAGCTCGGGAAACTCTTGACCCCTGGACTCTGCAATTCAATCCATTACTTTATTAACACAAGCACACCCCCACCTCTCCTAGCACAAAGTGTGTGTGTGTGAGGGGGGGGGGGGGGGCTTATGCTATTTCATATTACATAAGAGGCTAACCAAACAAAACTGGAACATCCATCAGACTTTGTAATAAATATAAACTTAAAAAATTATAAAAGGATTATATTGAATTTGACCCATTTGCAAACCATATTGTTTTAGGAAAACTAAGAATCCACACGATTAGCCTTACCCCAGCTAAAGGTAGTGGACCAAAATTAATTTATTTATCTTCCCTGCCCAAGAGACTGTATTTCTGCTTTATAACAAATACTGTCCACAGGAATTCCATAACCTTGGACGTAATAGAAGTGGAGTGATCATCCAGCATTGTGTTTTATATATAAGCCGCCCTGAGTCACTATTGTGAGAGGGGAGGGTAGAAATGTAATAAATAAATAAATAAAAATAAATAATGTATGCACAGTTCTAATGGAACTTTTCCAAAAGTTTGCGAATATTTTGCTTCAAATTTCAAATTAATGATATCAAATTAATGATATTGGGTGTTAACACATGTGACAGTGGTCTGCTGCTCAGGCCTTCTATGGCTTGCTTTGGCCCATGGGCCATCAGCAGGTCTGGTTATGTGCCACCAGATGTTGGCCCGCAATTTCCCTGGGCTATGTCGGTGGCTATCTTGGGCTGTGACCCTGGAAACCTCCATGGTCACAGCTTGGGCCAAGGTCTACCTGATCGGGGCAAAGTGGGCCAGAGCATGGTAACTTGTCTGTTCCTGCTGGTCTGGATCAGATCCACCATGGTTGGCCACCATGGAAGTCATCATGGCAGGGGCATGGGGTGTTGGGCACAGTGTGGGGTGGGGCCAGTTGGTTGCACATTTCGGCATCTCTCCAGCTGCGTGAATGTTTGTTCTGCTGCCCGATCCAGTCCTGACTATTTGTGTGACAGCTTCCTGACTTGGGTTGGGCCGCTCTCCACCATCATGTTTATTAACACCCATTGAAGATGATTTTTTGAGCTGCACACTTTGCATAAACTATGCCTGTACTTATCCTAGGTATTGCTTTAACAACGATCCATCTCCTGCCAACTATGAGATTTGATTTCTGTAATTCCTTCTTCTATGGTCTTCCAGCGATGCTCTTTCATCACTTGCAGCTTGTTCAGAATGCAGCAGCACAGCTACTTATTAGTTTGGGCTGCCATGATTTGATTATGCCCACTTTATGTTCTTTGCATTGGCTACTTGTAGAGTGACAGACTGAATTTAAGATTGTGCTGCTGATTCATAAAGCCACAAATGGCTATATCCGAGACCTGCTTCTGGAACTTACCTCTACTGGCTGTCTGCACTAAGATTCCACCTATTACTTGGGGATTCCACCATTGTGCCTTAAATAGAAAAGAGATCCATCGCTTTTGATGGCGGGTCCCTCAGAGCAAAACTGGCTTCCTCCAGATGTTCATTTCAGTTCCCACTTTCTCACCTTTGAAAACACCTGAAAACTCTTTTGTTCTCCAGGTGCTTTTAGAAAATCTACTGCTGGTTACCCTTCTTGTATTTCCCCCTACCCTTTTACGTTTCCCTTTTAAATTATTTGAAATAGATTTTAAGTTATGATGTTTTATCGTACTGTTAACAGTGCAAAGTGCTCCAAGTGCCATTCAGCAGAAGGGGTTTTATTATCATCATGATCATCTTCATATTTATTTGTCTTAGCCGTTGGTTATAACAAAAACAAATGGATATGTAAACAACAGTAAAACAAGTCATAACAATAACTGAAAAGAAAAAAACAACAGTCCAGCACACAATATTAAAATACAGTACTATGCTCCAAAAGAATAACTGTACATTTCAGCTACAAGGGTTATTGCACTTCAAAGCGCATATACGCCTTTTAACTGCCAAAGCGTGTGCTAAGTCAGGTACCTTCAGTGTAACATGTTTACAGGGGTTTGCTAGCAAAAAAGACAATTTTGTCTGGGTGTTCCAATATTCTTTTCCTGCTAGTAAAGTTGCAATAAATCTATGATGTATTTCTGTTGAGAGTGGACAGCTAAAGAGGTAATGAGTTAAATTCTCAACATGGTTCCAACCCCAAGGGCAGAATCTTAATTCATAAGGAGTGCCATTATACCTGCCCTCTCTAGTAGAGTCGAGGGCATCAGCTGGAGCCTTAGTAAGGTTAGGGCCTTTTGGATTGTGAAGTTACTTATAACGTTCAAATTGATGATGAATCTTCAACCCGCAATACCAAGGAGCCAAAAGTATTATTAATTATTATTAGTATTATTATTAAATTACTGCAATTTCATCCATTATTTGGGAGAGAATTTTTTTTTTGGCAACATTTCAAAAACCTTGGCAGGAAGGAAAAACCCGTTTCCCATCAGTCCCAACTGGCAATGATGCAATTTGCCTCTAAAGCTGCATTTCTTGTGGGGAAAATGGTATTAGAGTTACCAAGTGTGTATTTCCAACTGAGAATAGATTGGTTTGTAACTTTGAGCTCATTTAAAAAAAACTCCATCTATTGACGTTCAATTAACTGATTCTGCTCCATCATTGTTAGTCTCCCTCTATTTCTTTCCTGTCTGTCAAGTGCTTTGCTAAAATTAAGATTCACAAGCCAAGGTGGATTCCATATGAAGCCAAAAGAAGTCAATACATTTACTTAGATAAATGGTTATTTTACAAGATAGCAGAAAATGCATAATTTTTTGTTGTATATAAAGCCATGAAGTGCAATTCATCATGAGTGACTCATTTAATCTCAGATGCATCAGCGGATGCCTTCTTCAAAGAGCAACCTGGAATAAGTGATTCACAGTAAGAGGGGAAGCAGTAAAAGGTCTGAACTGAAAGAAAGGGAGAAGCTGGAATCAAAAAGGTGGTAATTTATACCTGTGATTTCAGCACAGTAGTTAAAAATAAAGGCTCTAATGGGAGAGTTTTCCAATGTGTTGTCCAAACCAGGGCATACTTTTATTGTCTTTGTTCATATTTGTTTTAAATGGGTTGGATGACTAGTCTATCAATAGAAGATGAAAATACCCTACATTTGCTGAAATGGACAATAAATGTTTTCATACTTTGCCTGAGCTATGGGTATAGAATTATAGAAGTCTAAATAGAAGTAGGTAAAGCAACCTTAATATGTTTCTTTTTATTATTTTGTCCATTTCTGTAAACATAGAATTTAGCCCACAAGACAGCAAGAACATAGCATCAAAGAACTGTAGGACTGGTTCATAAGATGTCGTTGAATATGTCAAACTAGAGCAGAAAGGTGTACCTGAAAAGATGGGTATACTCAAATTTCCGGCACCTGAATCAACTTGCGACATCTGGGTACTAATCAGATACCTGATTAGTGCCCAATCCAGGTACCTGGTGTCTCAGAGTATTGACTTCGGGTCCTGGAATTTTGAGTTTCTTTCCTGATTTACCAATTGGTTATCGAAAAAATAGTTAAGTGTGTAATTGAAATAAACATTTTTTCAGGTATTTGGTTACTCAATTGGTGATTGAGTAGCCCATTGAGTACCTGACACAGTGCTTGAAAATACATGTATTATCTGTGGGTACAAAATTAGGTACCCGGTTCATTGCTAGGTCAGACCAGTGGCCCATGGAGCCCAGCATCCTGTTTCCAACAGTGGCCACCCTGAGGCACTTCAGAGAGTAAACAACAGGCTATAACAGTGGTCCATTACATGCTATTTACACTCTGCTTCTGTTAGTGAGATGTGATGTTCCCAAATCAACTTGACTAATAGCCATTTATGGACTTATCCTCCAGGTAGGGCTAAAGAGAGAATCTTTCCCAGGTCTTGCGAGAGTCTCATGAGAATCGAGAAATATTACCGAGATCTTGTCAAGATCTCAATAACTTTCCAAGTCCTTGTGAGAATCCCAACAAAAAGTAAAAAATCAGTCTGCCCATGTGCAAAATAGCTCATGTGCCTGTTCTATGCATGTGCGACCATTTTCCAAAATGGTGCTGGTGGCAACAGCGCCATTTTGGAAAAGGACAGCCATTCTGCTCATGTGTTTGTGCCATTTGTGCATATGCAGACTGGCTGCCTGTCCCAAAATGGCACCGACACTGCCAGCACCATTTTGGAAAAGGGCTGCACATGCATATAATGACTCTGGTGGGTGACCATTTTGTTCATGCACAGTGGGTTTTTAAAATGTTTTTTGTTTGCTGTGAGGTGGCCACCTCCTCAAGAAACTCGCCTCTTCACCTACCCCTGCAGAGAAGTGGAGAAGGCGCAGGCGGCCATATGAGTACAAGGTGTTTTTTTTAACAAGTATCGGGGGAGGGCAAAATCCTCACTTTTTTGTGGCGAGAGTCAGGACAATCCTTGACTGATTCCCATTTGCAAGAATGAGCCGAGAACCCTGATTCTCATCGAGAAAAGTGAGCTTTCGCGAAAGCTACAGTTCTACTTCCAGGAACTCATCCAGTCTTAAACCTAGCTATGCTACTGACCCTTCCCAACATCCTCTTGCAACAAGTTTCACCAGTTAATTGTACGTTCATTTAAAAAGTACTTCCTTCCATTGGTTGTCTCAGAAGGTACTTCAAGAACCATCCAGTCCAACCCCATGCCCCAAGACAGGATAGCCTTCACGTATAGCACATACAGATCCTTGTTCATCTGGTATTTGAAAACATCTGAGCAAAGAGATATTCCACAATATCCATAGGCAACCTAGTCCATCGGTCAACTGTTTCTTAGGTTTCAGAACTTTTTTCAGAGGTGAAGACAAAGTAGTTAAAATGATATGTTTTATTCTACCAACTAGTGTTCATGGAAATGCGCAAACTTTCAGACCTCTCAGGGTCCTTCCTCAGGCATGTAGGAATCAAGAGGAAGGACCCTGTGAGGTCCGAATCCTTTGCACTTTTCCACCAACAATAGTTGGTCCAATAAAAGATATAATTCAAACTACTTTTCTCTACCTCTGTCACTTGGGACCAACGCGGCAACCACACTGTCTCTGGAGAACTTTTTCCCTAAGTTACTAACTGAAATCTGCCTTGCTGCAGTTTAATCCCGTTGCCACTTGTTCTATCTGTTGTGGCCGTAGAAAACAACTGTTTTTCACTTTCCCCGCAATAAATATATTTTAAAACTCCTATTAATGTTCCTTCCTTTTTTTCCCTCTAGGGTACAGAGTGTCAGTTCCTTCAAACATTCCTCACACAACTCCCATGCTAGCCCTTTTATCATCTTAGCCGCTCTCCTCTGAATTCTCTCCAAATTGTCAACCTCCCTCTTGAAGGGTGGTGCGGTGCCCCAGACTGAACACAATACTTGAGGTGAAGCCTCACCAGTGCCGAGTAAAGTGGCTTGATTACTAGGGATGTGCAAACGCGGTTCGGAACTTCGGAGTTCGGACCGAATTCGAAAAGTTCAGTCGACCGAACCGAACTTTCGAACCAAACTCGAATTCGACCAAACTGTTTGGTCGAATCCGAACCAGTCTGGAAGACCACCCAGTTTTGAATGTATGAACTCGGTTCGGAAGTTCGGAATTCGACCGAACTCGAATAGTTTGGTCGACCAAACCGAACTTTTGAACTGAACTCCATTTTCAAACCAAACCGAACCGAATTTCTGAACTTGGTTCTGTTCACACATCCCTATAATGATTACTTCCTGTGGGCATGATGCTATTCGGTAATGCAACCCCAAATCACATTTGCCTTTTATGCTGATTAGGCCTACTTTGGATTCTGTGGCCTGGAAGCCACTGGCACGTCTGTTCTGGTGCCACCAGGTTTGGCCCACTTCTTCCCTGGGGAGTTTAGGTGACTATCCTGGGCAGTGTCCTCAGAAAATCTCCAAGGTCAAAGCCCAGGCAAAGGGCTGGCCACGCGGGCCAAGGTGGGCTAGCACATCTGTGCAGACCCACCATACCAGTCCCAGGTCAGGGGTTGCCATGCCAGACCCATTAATTGGCCACCATGGCTGTCCATCATGGTGGGGGCTAAGGTGCTGGGTGCAGGTGGGGCTGGCTGCTTGCACGTTTGTTGTGCTCCCTGACCTACTTAGGCTGTGCAGGTGGTGAGATGGCTCTCCAGCTGCAGACAACTTAGTTCTGTGCCCTGACCCAGCCTGGGCTGTGAAGGCTGTAGTCTTCTGCCTCATGATGGGTCAGGGAGGAGCTTCACTGCCTATGTGTCTGTTTTTACCCAGTGTCGTATTGGTAGCTCATCTTCGAGGAGAACAAGAAGTTCAGTAGGAGTCTAGTTAATGATTTGTCAGTGCCAAGGATATTTCTGGTGTTATATAAATACTTGATAAGAAATAATTTTAAAAACATCTTATGGCAAATATTAATGTTGTTTGCAGAATAAAGTGGTGGAGTGATGGGTCTGACTCTGAAGCTACTTGCCTCAGAGAGATGTTCCATCACAGGTACATCTTTGTGGCCACCCTGGCTGCTCTGTGGGCAGGAGGGGCAGGATATAAATTTTAAATAATTTTTTTTTTTTAATAAAGTTAGGCAGTGATTAAAGGGGCTCTAGTGTCAGGAATGCAAGCTTACTTCTCCCACTGCTCCCCCTCCTCTTCCCCATCTCCCTGTCCCTTCCACGATCTGCAGGCCATTGTGCCCCAGGACTTTGCCTCCTCCCTCTCCCCTCTTCTCCCCTCAGTCTTCTTCTCCTCCTCCCCCAATTCTGCCATCTCCACCTTCAACTCCTCTCTCGCCTCCACCCTCAACTCCCTTTCCCCCCTCCCCTCCTGCCCAGCTCACTCCTGTAACCCTCGCCCTTGGCTCACCCCCACCATTTGCCATCTCCGTTCCTGCACCCGGATTGCTGAACGCCTCTGGTGTAAATCCCAGTACCGCACTGACTTCCTCCACTTCAAATTCTGCCTCTCATCGCTCAACTCTGCTCACAGAGTGCCATTCATGCATATGCAGACTGGCTGCCTGTCCCAAAATGGTACCGACACTGTCAGCACCATTTTGGAAAAGGGCTGCACATGCATATAATTTACATGCATATAATTTACAGAGAATAAGAAAGTAATTCCTCTACAAAGGTTTGCAAAGAGATGTGTGGTATTTGAAGTTACAGAGCCATTATTAGCCACTTAGCCAGAGCAATAGCATAGGTACTGTATTCTTAAAACAAAACCCTGGCATAAAAAACAATTGTGCACAGACAAAAACAGGAAGTGAATTTGCCCCTTAAGATTTAGTTAAATCCACAATTACTGTTGAAAAGGCAAGCCACTGCGCTAGCTTTTTCTGACAAAAAAGGCTCTGCTGCAATGAGCGGCATGGTGCGATAGAGATGTTCATTCCGTTACTTTCATTCTGCTACTTCCACCATTACGCTACTTTCATTTTGTTACTTCCACCAGCTGCAAAAATAGCAGAACAATGTTTATTCTGACAGTTTCTATCTTCTGCAATTTCCACCAGCACTGTGAAGTAGCAGAATAATGTTTGTTCCAACAGTTTCCGAGATTGCTCCGACAGTTTCCAAATTAGCGAATGCTAGTGGAATTAGCGGAATGCAATTCTGAAATGGTGGAATGAAATAGTGGATAGGGATGTGCGAACAGAACGGTGTTCATATGTTCGAACGTTTGGACGTTCTGACTAAAAACTTAGTTCGGATTTGGGAGTTTGGTCCGGTGGAGTTCTGCCCCCCCCCAAATGTTTGGAAAGTTTGGTCCTGCCTGGAGGCTTGGGGCACTGAAGGGACCCGCAGGGGTGCCCATGGCATCATGGAAGGCCATCTGAGACCCAGCAGTAGCAGCAGCAGCAGAGGCCGGGAAGGCTTGGGGCTTGGTGGCTGGCACCCATAGTTAGCTGGGCATTGCAGGCTGGAAGGCATTAGTGGGTCTCAGATGGTCAGCCATGCCCCGATGGGAATCAGGTGGGCACCTCCGGGGGCCAAGTGCTGAGCCTAAGTTCTTCTGAAGAAGGGGAAGCATTTAAGAGTCCTCTTCTTTACCCTGCAAAGAGGCTGGATATGCAACAGCAATTGGAACTGTGTACCCCAAGTCTAGTTCCCATACAGGTTCTTTCTCCTGTGAGCTCCCAGAATGGTAGCTCTCTGGTTTAGAACTGGGAAAGCTGAAATGCAGAGAGGTCAAAGGACTTCCAAACCAGGAATTAGAACTGTGGTCTCTTGACCCCTGTCCTGTCCTACAAATGAACAATGCTGCTGCCCACCCAAAGGCTGCTGAAAGCAGATGTTCTGCTGGGCTCCCCATATCTGACTGCAGACCATGACAACATGTGCAAACCTGCTTTGAGCACCAGTAGGCACTACTGTAGCTCTGTCACTCCTGCTCTGTCACCCAGCATAGAGAGATCAGAACTGGAGGCCTGCCAGCCTGCAATGCCCAGCCAAGTAGGGGTGCCAGCCACCACACACTAGCCCGACCTCTCTTGCTGCTCCACTGTTGCCTGACAGCCTGCAATGCCCGGCCAAGTAGGGGTGCCAGCCACCACGCACTAGCCCGAACTCTCTTGCTGCTCCACCGATGCCTGGCAGCCTGCAATGCCCAGCCAAATAGTGCCTGCCAGTGCCAAAAGTGGAGTTGCATGTGTTGCCATGGCCTGCAGGCAGACATCCAGAACCACCAGCAGCAGCAGAGGTCAAGAAGACTTGGGGCTTGGTGGCTGGAACCAATATGGGGTGGGGCATTGCAGACTGGCATTGGTGGAGCAGTGGCAAAAGTCTGGCCAGGGCTTGGTGGCTAGCACCCCTACTTGGCCGGGCATTTCAGGCTGGCATCGGTGGAGCGGTGGCAGAGGCCCGGCCTAGACTTGGTGGCTGGCTGGCACCCTTACTTGACTGGGCATTGCAGGTTGGCAGGCCTCCAGTTCGGATTGCTTTATGCTGGGTTCTCCATTTCTAGTTGCCATCATGGCAGGCGGTGGCTGGCTGGCCATGTGAATCACCACCGAGCAAGGATACTTGACCAATTTTCAGAAGAATTGGTTGAGATCTGGTGAGTAGGATGCCAGCCTGCAATGCCCGACCCCGTATGGGTGCCAGCCATCACCAAGCCCAGGCCGTGCCTCTGCCGCAGCTTCACCGATGCCTGCCAGCCTGCAATGACTATTTATTTAGCAGGGTACCAGCCTCAAGGAGAAGTGGTCTTAGTAACAGAGCAGGTAAAAGAAGTTACATCACAAAATATTCAGCATGAGGCCACTTTCCTGGGTGCTTTGGCACATGGGAAGTGGTCATGCACAGTGCTGCGTAATACTGGTTCTGATCCTTCAGGATTATGTTCAGTTAAGATGAATCATTTGCCTGCACCTCCTCTCTCTCCCTCAATATTAGGGATGGAGGAATTTGATCTCCCCTTAAACCAATTGGGTTTTGCAACCACAGATGAACAGGAGGAATGATGGGGAGGCCCCCTAAGGAAGTCTTTTATCTCCATAGTTTCTTGGAACATTTTGGGTTGGAAAACCAAATTAATGGATAATGATTTTGGTTGTTTCATTAGATCCTGTGACATTATTTTGCTCCAAGAAACATGGCATGTGGGTCAACTGGACTTGGATGGTGATGTGTCCTTTGTTGTGGATGTTACCCCATCTGAACTGAAGGGTATGCCTAGTGGGGGGATGGGCTGTTTAATATCTTAAACAGACACACTTACAGGCCTCCAGTTCTGCTTGGTCTATGCTGGATTCTCCAGTTCTAGTCACCATCACAGCCAGGCATTGCAGGCTGCCAGGCATTGGCGGAGCAGCGGAAGAGGCCTGGCCATGGTTTGGTGGCTGGCACCCCTACTTGGCCGGGCGTTGCAGGCTGCCAGGTGGCAGCCTGACTCAGGGTGGTGTGAGAGGGTTCAGGTGCCTAAACCCCATGTCCCTGACCACTGAGAAGGGCTGCCTATCAAGCACAATCATTTCCCCCAACACGCTGCCCTCCATGTCCTACAGTTGCCAATGGACTTGGCAGCTGCCCCCACCCCAGTTCTCGATGACGTGGATTGACAGCCCTCCCTGCCTGTAATGTAGGCCCCAGAACCCTGATGGTGGGTTCTGGGACTGGAGTGGCTGCTTCTTGATGCCGTGGAATGACAGCTCCCTGTGACGGAATGACAGCCCCAGATGCCTAATGGTGGGTCCTGGGGATAGAGTGGCAGTTTCTGGATGAAGTGGAATGACAGTCCTCCTTGCCTGGAACGTAGGCCCCAGAATCTCGATAGTGGGTCCTGGGATTGGAGTGGCTGGCACCCCTATTTGGCCGGGCATTGCAGGCTGCCAGGCATCCACGGAGTAGATGCAGAGGCTCGGCCAGGGTTTGGTGGCTGGCCCCCCTACTTGGCTGGGCGTTGCAGGCTTCCAGGCATCTGAGGAACAGCAGCAGAGGCCCGACCAGGGCTTGGTGTCTGTCATCCCTACTTGGCCAGGCGTTGCAGGCTGGCTGGCATCGGTGGGGCATTTGCAGACAGTGAAGAGGAATGACAGCCCTCCCTGCCTGGAATGTAGTCCCCAGAACCCTGATGGTGGGTCCTGGAGCTGGAGCAGCTGGCTGTTTCTTGATGCGGTGGAATGACAGCTCCCTGTGAGTGGAATGATGGTCCCAGAACCCTGACAGTGGGTCCTGGGACTAGAGTGGCAGCTTCTGGATGACATGGATGAACAGCCCTCCCTTCCTGTAACATAGGCCCCAGAACCCTGATGGTGGGACCTGGGGCTGGAGTAGCTGCTTCTTGATGCCAGGAATAACACCTAAATCTATGTAATCTAAGCTAAATAAATGAAACGATGGAGGTAAATGTGTGGAAATGGGTGAAATAGGAGGAGGCAATGGATTAGGAACACAAACTGCTGGGAGAGGGAGACTTATGAAAATGCCTGCTGACACAATCAGTGGCTAGTTCAGAAGGAATTGGAAGGGGGAAGAACAATGACTTTTGTTACTTGCTGCGCTCGCCCTACCACAAGCCCCATTGGCTCTGTGCAGCCTAGTCCCATGCCAATCGCATACTGCAAAGCCAGTGGTCTGAGGAAAAGAGGGATGGTGATTGGGCAGCCTGGGTGCTAGTCCAAGCCTCTTCACCCCAGGCACCAGGAAGTCTGCTCCTCAGCTGCCCCCTCCCTCCCTGGACCTGCCAGCCAGGGTTTTCCCACCCGAATGTGCCCGAACTCATCCGAACATGGGCGAACTTTTCGGGGCTTCAGGTGTTCAGTTCAGCCATTCGGTTTGGCCATCCAAACTGGCTGAGTTCGGGCAAAACTCCGAACGTCCGAACCATGTTCACACAACCCTAATAGTGGAGTGAAAAAAGTAGTTACCACTTCAACCCTATCCACAAAATATATACTCTTCCCTTCCTCTATGGATTAATTACAGACTAAATTAGAGAAGTTTAAGAATATGATAATGAATTTCACATTACCACACACCTTGGGTTAATAGAGATCACGCTGGTTCCGCCAGATGTGGACACAGAACAAACCCTGCCCAGGGTGGCAGCTGAGCTGGAAATGTGGCCCTGGAAGGAAGTGGGCCCACAGTCCATACCCAACTGGGTCAGAGCAAGAGGAGGGAGCTGAGTGAGACTATTTGTTCCCAGCCCCTGCCCCTCCTAGTATGAAGGATTGCTATGGCAGCCATGTCTGCTCATCATGGTGGTAGTGTGGGGGTGATTCCAAGAATGCAGGGGCATAGCTCAGAGGCCACATGTTGCTTCCTGCCCCCTTTCTCCAGCCAGGTCGGTATGTCTGTCCCCACAGCCAGAATGCACCCATCCAGGGGAAACCCTCCCCATCCTCGGAAAAGCGAATACACCGTTCATTCCTTCGTATTGTATCTTGGATTTTATCTTGTAATTTTATATGTATGGGTGGTTTTTTGGTTTTGTTTTTTTAAATAATGTTATACTCCCTGCGCCTTCAGGGATGGGCAAGATAAAAGTCTCACTAAATAACTATCTAACTAAGTAAACTAACTAAATTTCAGTCCTACCATTGGACATCAGTAGAAAGAGTCCCTTGAATTCAACTGACATTGTAAATTAGATATGCATAATCTGGCACACGTTCTCCTATGACAGCTTGGTCTACTATCTTTCTTCCCATAAGTATTCAATTCTCCCCATTTTAAAATTTCAAAATCAGTACAGGGGATAAAACTCTAATAGCTCTGAGTTCCCATGAGAAACCAGGATGATTATTTCTAACTCCCATTAAGAGCTGCATAAGAGCTAAGGCCCTGATCCTTCAACCTCTTCCATGTGGGTGGATCCATGTACAAATAGAACCAGGTGGGGTCTGCCCACACCAAAAAGCTTGTAGGAACAGGGAGATGATAACTCTCTAATGACCTGAAGAATGTAGCTTTCAAGGTCAAGGAATAATTTGTTCGGGTGGCATAATAATAACAGTACTTAGCAGTTAGAGCTTTAAATCTTGAAAGCACTTTGCAAATAATAAGTAGTTATTTCTTTTGAAGCACTGGAGAGATGGTTAAGCAAGCATCCTTATCCTCTTTTTCAAGTGGGGAAACTAAGGCAGAAAGTAGCACAAACAGAGCCATTTTAAATTCATATATAAAATTTGGATATTTGCTTCCACAATATCCATTGTCCTATTCACTTTTGTAATGAAACTGGACACATCAATATTTGTTTATTCGTTAAATTGATATTTGTTTCATAGTTATTCATTTAATCACTCTTCGGTATATATTTTCTTGGTTGTTTGAAACTTTGCTATCTGCTAGTACATTTACTTTTTTTTACTTCATTATTCAGTATTTTGCTATCCAGTACTTTTTATTTCTTCGTATTGTAACTTGGATTTTTACCTAAAATAAATTAACTTACTGAATACCTGAATCCTGTCATCCATTATTCATAGGAAGACTATTATATGTAGTTGTCTATGTTTTTGTGTCTTGATTAGATTGTAAGCTCCATGGAGCAGGGACTGTCTTTAGGTTATGTGTGTCATAGTGCTGTGTACGACTAGTAGTGCTATAGAAATGATTAATAGTAGTAGTAGCAGTGTCAGTAGTAGTGAGTAGTAGTTTTTATGACATTCTCCTGAATTATCTTACACAAATGCCCTAATCAAATCCAAATTCACATACAGTAACAACTCAACTGGTTCCCCAGATAATACCACAGAAGGGTGATTTCAGAAGTTACGGGGCCCGTTGGCCCTGTACCGAAATCACCCCATTCATTCCCCGCCGGGGTCACCCCGTCACGCCGTAACAGACATGCCGGGGGGATCCCGGCGGGGAATCTGGGAAGGGGCGGGGCCGTGCGGCGCAACGTGCGGCCGCACGGCCC
>QEPC01009250.1:8541703-8562193 GCA_003113815.1 Sphenodon punctatus
AGTGAGAAGGGATGAAGGCGCTTAGGGGAGCAGGGAAGGCGTGGAAGGGTGAGAGAAGGGACAGAGGAGGAGCGAAGTGCACGGGCTGGAGTATGGAGGGCGATAAGTGCAGAGAGGTAGAGGGGAGCAAGGTTGTAAAGAGCTTTATAGGTGAAGACGAGGAGCTTGTGCAGGATTCATTCAGGAAGGGAGAGCCAGTGAAGAGAGGAGAGGAGGGGCTGCACAAGGTGGACGTGACGGGCGAGATGGATGACCCTGGCAGCAGAGTTTGGGACGGTGATAATTTAAAGCAGTGGATACTAATAGCAGATAGCTGGAAGATCATTGAGTTTCATTTCTTCTTCCAGTCTGCCTGAACCCAGCACTGTTCTGGAATCAGCTGTATTTATTTCCAAGCTGATCCCTGATTTGCATCTGCCCATGAGCCAAACCATATGTCTGCCCTGATCTGAGCCTGCCTCTTTCTGTTTGAACCCCTCTCGAGGCTACACTCCCATGGGTCCCTGATCCTGATCGCTGTCTCCCCTGCTCCTGAACTGGCACCTCCCTAGACCTAATCCTGCCCCCACCCCAGCTCTCAATGACGTGGATGGACAGCCCTCCCTGCCTGTAACGTAGGCCCCAGAACCTTGATGGTGGGTCCTGAGGCTGGAGTGGCTGCTTCTTGATGTGGTGGAATGACGGCTCCCTGTGAGTGGAATGATGGACCCAGAACCCTGATGGTGGGTCCTGGGGCTGGAGTGGCTGCTTCTGGATGCCGTGGAAAGACACCCCACCCTGCCTGTAAGGTCCTAATCCTGACACTGCCCATAACACAGTTCCTTTCACCCGGATGACTCCTCTTGAGTACTGGATATCAAAATACTGAATAATGAAGTGAACAAAGTAAATGAAGTGATTGAATTGCCAAATAATGAATAACAAAATTACACCCTGGAGTTCTAAATAAACGAGTACATTCATTAATGAACCAAAACTGGTATACATTTTGAAAATTAATATTTCTGAACTTGACCTTTGAATTTTCAAGGTGCTTCTTTGCTGAGGGACAGAGCTTATTAGACAAGGGGGCATGGATTGTCTTTCTTGGGTGGCTCAAGCTGTTGAGAGGAATGCAGCAGAAACTCTATTATCAGGACAATTCAGGGAACATGCTTTTTGTCCAGATAAGAGAGGTATCCAGATAACGGAAGTTCGACTTGAATAGTAATGCAGTGTGTTTGGGAGTTGCAGGAGACAAAAGATGTGTCTGGAATAAGAAAAGATCTGAATTAAGTTGATGGCTAAGGCAGGAGTTATATCCTGCTTTCCTAAATCAAAACCCACCACCTTATCCATTAACCTACACTGGCTTTCTTGACCTGCAGTGAAGCGTAATGAATTATAAATATTAGGGATGGAACTCCAGGGCAAATTTTGCATTTTGGGGGGGAAATTTTGTTCTCCAAGAATTTCGGTTCTCAATTCGGTTTTGGATCAGGTTTTTAGTGTGTGTGTGTGTGTTTGCATTTATTTTTTAATGTATTTTTTTTTGCACTGGAAAAAACTGGGGGGGAAATCAGTGCAAAAAACGTGAATCGCCTGACACCAAATCAAGAACCAAAATTTCTGGAGAACTGAATTGGCCATTTTTTGGTTGATTTGGTTCTAACTGAATGCAAAATTCCCATCCCTAATAAATACAAATTCCTAACACCATTTAAAAAAATTGCATTTGGGCTATAGACTTGGATCTAGAAGTTCTGTGCTTTCCTCACCGGCTAAAAAAGAGATCAATTAATTCTCTAAGACAGTAGTCTGTCTAAGGGAATGAACATGGTGGTATATTGTGTTAGCAAGAGCTGTTAGAAGCTAAGCTTCCCTAGAGTTACATGAAGGGTGACTGAGGCAGTACTGGCCAAATTCTTCTAGGCAATGCACAGAGATGCCTTCCAGAATAATTACGGACCAGCTGTAGATTGTGGGGAGTCACTTATTTTCTGCCTGTTTTCAAAGAGCATGGAAGCACTACATCATTGGGCATCGATAATTGGAACAGTGAAAGGACATTTTGGAAGACAGGTTGGTTATGGTCTGGTTATGAACGATCTACATTCTCCAATCAAGCAGTGAACAAATTGTATAGTCCAAGTGCAAATTGCAATACTTGGCAAGAGCAATCTCCATTTGGTTGGCACTGGTCAGAATCTAAGCACACATGAATATTTTTTTCCTGAAATGTATTGAATAGAGCCATTTGGGGGCTGTTGTAAGATTTGGCTCTGTGCTAGGCCATCCTTACCAATGGACACCTCCACTAAACAGAACCATGCTGGTCAGAGTCTGTACAGACAGATAAGCTTACGCCCAAAAACATGTGCATCTAGCAATATATTCAGTTACAGCCCATTAACCAAAAATGTGTTGAAACATCAGGGCAATTGTGTTTGATGTAGCCAAAAGAAGAAAAAGCCCCCAAAAGCGCCAAAAATAAAAATAAACAATGCAAGGATAAGCTTCATAAAAGCAGGATAATCAAGGGGAATCAGTATGTGCTCACTGCTTAGGACACAATTCAGCAAAGTAAAAGCATATGCTTAACTTCTAATACAAATATAATCCCATCACTGTTCTGCCAAGCATGTATGTATAAACTTAATTGTTTCACAGAATCAGAAAAAATATAGGGCAAATCAGTTTTGTGAAGGCAGAGAGAAAACCTTTCCAGAAAAAGTTTATTTTCCAGTGAAAATAGCTCCATTTCCAGAATTGGAGCTGAGCTGAGCTGAGCAATATACCCCAGATTCCAGCCTCCCCAGAATATAGGTAAATTGGGAGTTTCAAAGGTTTTAAATTACAGAACACAGGAACATAAGAACTGACCCATTAGGTCAGACCAGTGGTCCATATAGCTCAGTTGACTTGCCACTATCGGAAGTTGATTTTTCAAGACAGAAAATCAATAAATAGGTGTCAAAAGTAAAAAACCCAGCAACAACAAAAAGAACCCCACCCCCCCACCCCAAAACCAAAATTGGGATGGAAGTCAAAAAAATTGGTACTGGAATTCAACATTTTGGGACTGGAAGTCAACATTCTGGAACACTGGGTACCCAAATTGAATTGCAATTGTGTACCAATTGGTACCCTACATTTTTTTGGTCAATATAGGTATTGGAAATTCCAAATTTGTTGGGTGTATCCATTTGTGTGGGTACTCATTTCAGCTCTAGTCGGGGGTTAACCCTAGATTTGACCCTTCTTGCAATTTGATCCTGACACTCCCTTTTTGGCCTATGGCGTTATTAGGGTCAAATCATGAGAGGTGAGAACCCTAGGCCTTCCAAGAACTGGGGGCCTAGTTCTCCCAGGGCAGGGTGATGATATATTTATTTTATTTATTTATTTTGTTAAATTTATTGGCTGCCCCCTCATGCCTATGGCATCTCGGGGTGGCTTACAGCACCATAAAAACACAATAATATTCATAAAATCATCAACAGTTACAAATAATTTAAAAACTACCCACAACAATTTATAAAATATCAATAAAACCCAGAAAACTCCCCTACCTACCCTACCCTTCCCTCCGAAGGTCTGGGTGAACAGCCAGGTCTTGCAGACTTGACAAAAAGCCAGTAGACCTGAGGCCAGGCAATCTTCCTCTGGGAGGGAGTTCCATAAACGCGGTCCAGCCACAGAGAACGCCCTCTCCATTGTGGCCCCCCATTTATCATGGGGGACCTCCAGAAAGGCACCCCCTGTAGATCGAAGGGATCACTCTGAGGCATGGAGGGTGAGGCAGTCCCCGAGATATGAGGGGCCCAGACCGTGTAGGGCTTTATAGATCAATACTAACACCTTGAATCGGGCTCGGTACGCTATAGGAAGACAGTGCAGAGTACAAAGCACAGGTGTTATGTGCTTCCGCCGCCCCGTTCCCGTAAGGAGACGGGCTGCTGCATTCTGCACTAGCTGCAGCCTCCGAACCCGAAACAAGAGAGATAGATCAAAGAAATGGGATGGTCAGTCACAGCGAAAGGTGGGATTATTATTATTTTTGTTCGATATGTATTTAAATTGAGATTATTATTTTTTAATTGTCGTAACTCACCCTGAGCCATCACGGGGATAAGGCACAGTGTAAGTATAAAATACTAATAATTGTGCAGTAACAAAAAACATGCAATAATGGAATAACTGAATGACCAAATGGTTGGATAGAAGAATATCCATTTTGCTTGTGGATAATATCCTTCAGATATTTGGATAGCTATCCGATAACCTGAATAACCTCCACAAATATAAAATCCAATATTCATTTCAGTTTTAGTTTTGAATACGGGTACTCATTTGTGGAAACAGATGATACCTGAACTGTGTTCACAAATTTGAAAATGCACATTTGTTTCAGCCCTAATTAAATAGCATGGTCAAGTTACCTCAAAAAAAAAAAAAAAAAAAAAGAGTTTAGTGTAGTGTAGTTTCCTTCTCTTAGCTCAGAAATCTTCAGAACAATGAAGAAGTTGCCAGTGCCTGTAAAAATGGGTTTGGCAGGTCAGGTCTGTTACAGAGGAGAGAATTACTCAAAAAATAAAAATAAAAAAATTCTACCCATAATTGGATGCAATTGACAGCCTTATTTAACTTGTACTCACAAATGAATGAGCAATGAAAACGCTCCTGCCACTTCTCTCCCCAGAAGAATGGCCATGCCAGATCGGATGCCAGATGTTAACACTGCAGAGAATTGCCTTATTATAACTGCAGGTGAGACAAATGTGAAGCGCTTAGGGAGTTCTATTAAAGTGTGTGAATACGGAACAGCTGTGAATATAGCTTAAAAGAAGTGCTCTTTACGTATATCAAACATCTAGCAGCAATAGAGATAAAGCAAGTACCCACAAAAATGGGTATAACCATCAAATTTTGGGTTCCTGATGTCCCAGAATGTCAACATCTGGTTTTTCAGATTTCATTTCTTTATTTTCAGGTTTCCATCCTGATTTAGCGATCAGTGGGGCTGATGCCATGCCCTGCATGCGCTGCATGCACATACGTGCAAATCACACACATGTCGATTGAGAGCACATTGTGCCCTGCGGAATCTGCGTGGGACCCACGCAGATCCCATTTAGGATCGTGGCCAGTAACTGGAAAAGAAAAAATGGGTATCGGAAATTACAAAGTAAGTAAATAAATTGTTTTATTGTTTTAGCGCATAGCTATAACAATAATACAAATTGTAATAAGGCAAGACCCTAACAACAATAATACAAATTATTATAAGAATAGGACCACATCACTGGTCATTAAATCATAAAATCCACAAAATAAAACCAAACATTTGTCCAGTGTCATTCATTAAACAATTTCTTTCCCAGCTAGCTTTGCTACCTGCTTCCATAATTTAATGGTAGCCTTTGCAAATCGGGCTGTCGCCCTCATTGAGTCTTCTCTTATCTCCCAAAAGGGAGATCAGTAGTCTGTAGTTTGACCAAACTGGATTTAAATTTAGGGTGTCAAAGACTTTAGCTCTCAAAAGGGCATGCATTGGGCAGTATAGGACATAATGAATCAAGTCCTCTATCTGTGAAGATCCACAGAGGCACCTTCTCTGTACAAAAGGGGTGCCCCTGTACCTACCCATAAGAACCTCGGATGGCATGGTTTGGAGCCTAAGTGCTGTAAATGCTAACCTTGCGGAGGAATCCTGATGGGTAGATAGATACGTGTCACCCTTCAAACCTCCCACCCATAATTTATCAAAGGGGGATACCTTTGAACTAATCACCTGGACCCTATTTGGGAATTACCAAATTTTCACATATCCAAGTACATGGTTGGACATTCGGTAGCCCGTTGAATACCCAACATGGCGCTTGAAAATGTGAGTATTGCGTGCGGGTACCAAAGTCAATACCTGTTCCAGCTCTATAGCACGTAATACACTACAGCATAACCTGTGGACTCTTCTGTAGGTGCATGGGGATGTGACCTCGTGGCCAGGGTGTACTGAAGACCCTGTGTGCTTGAAGATGGGGGAGAATTACTCCTTGGATGGATCAGACAAAAATGGATTGCTTCTTAATTGTCCCATAGCTAATTATTATTTATATGTATGTATGTATCTTTAGTGTATCCAGCAATTTGCTATAACAATAGTATAGAGAGTATAGAGAGTATAAGTATAGAGAGTACAAAGTAACAACTATAAAGCAACATAAAATAGTATAAAAGAACAATCAGCCTTAATGTCTAACAATATATATATAGTGCCAGCAATGTGCCTGGTACTGAGCAGACAAGAATTAGAGCTGAAACAGTTAGCTCATTTGCTAATATCCACAATTTTGAGTACTGGGTTGGATTTTGTGTCAGATGTCCAATAGGCTACCTGAGTACCTATTTACCAGCCAGGGTAATTTCAGACGTGATGGGCCCTTCAGCCCGCTATGCTGAACCACGGTCTGGGATCCATTTCGGATCCTGGACAGGAATAAGGCTGACCATCCTTTAGACATGCTGGCCTGATTCTGGAGGAGGATCGGGGAAGGGGCGGGGCTGTGCGGGGAGGAGCGGGGCTGTGCGGCACGACGTGCAGCCGCACAGTCCAACCCCCCTGTGCTCCCCCAGCAGCCCACCTTCTGGGAGACGGGCGGGCGTAGCAGCCAATCTGCCCACTGCGCCCGATCCCGTCCCATGGTCGGGACCATGATCCGGCAGGGCTGAAGATAACAGATGTTACCTTTGGCCCTTTCTGGACCGTGGCCACTGTGACCATGGTTTGGGCCTGATCCCACCACCATTCTGGACCTCCGGGCAGCCGGAGGTCCAGAATCGTGGTCCATGTGATTCCTGCCGGAGGTTCACTGGGGTGAACATCTGGTGGAACTCACATCAGACGTTACGGGAATCACGGCCACCACAGGGAATTCACTGTGGTTGACCATGATCTCATAATGTCTGAAATTACCCCATTACCTGAAAATACTGAGTATTGCCATTATCAAGTTACTGATTCGTTGTTTTATTGATCGAACCCAGGGCCAGCCTTAGCATTTGCGGGGCCCAGGACAAAGACAAAATATGGAGCTCTTGGGGGCCCAACACCCTCCCCCATGACAATAGGTATTTTCAGACATTATGAGATCACAGTGAACCATGGTGAATACCCACCTGTGGTCACTGTGCCTCGAACGTCTGTTTGGTGGCCGCCAGATGTTCACCACGCTCAATCGGCACATGGGGTCAATTTCAACCATGCTTCTCGGGCCAGCCACACCAATTCCCCGGGAAGCGTGGTGAAAGTGATCCCCAGCGGGGATCAAGGAAAAGTCACATCTGGTCGGGCGCCACGGCCCGGGATCACTGGCTGGATCCCGGGCCGTGGCGATTTCAGCCAGATGCTGCGGCCTCATTGGCCCCGCCGCCCGCCCGTCTCCCCAGAGGGTGGGCGGTGGGGAGCGTGGAGGGGGCGGGGCCATGTGGCCGCACGTTGCACCGCATGACCCTGCCCCCTCCCAGATTCCCTGCCGGGATCCCCCGGCATGTCTGCTATGGCATGATGGGTTCATCCCGGCGGGGGATGAATCGATTGTTTTCGGGACGGGGCCAATTGGCCCAGTAATGTCTGAAAACACCCAGTTGGTGGGAGCCAGACCAGGGGCCAGGGCAGGGCACGGGGAATGGCAATCAGACCCCCACAACAGCACAGCCCGCACAGGCACCCCCACAGCCACACTGTCAGTCCCAGAATGGGGAGACCCCACAGGGGCACTGCACAGGCACAGGGGGAGGCCACACGGTCCAGGGAGCAGCCTGGGAATGGTCCAGGAGGCTGTCAGGGAGCCCATGCGCTGGCCAGGGAGCGATGGATGGGACGGTGGTGAGCCGGGGCCAATGAACGGACCAGCCCTTCCACAAGCCTGCACCCCCCCGGGAAGACGCTGGGAGGTGCAGTCCGGGGGCCCCAGCACCCATAGGTCACAGAGGCACCCAAGGGGGTGGGGGGGCAACGGACACAGGAGGAATCGAGGTCGGACCAGGAAGGACAGCAGCACCTGGGGCTCTGGGAACCACCTCAGCATTCAGTAAACAGTCACAGGAGACAACAGCCATGGAGCGGAACACCAGTCACAGAGATGGACGAGGGGGCCGCAGAGGGGGCACAAAGGCACAGGCAGGGGCAGTGGGACCCCAGGCAGCAGCCAGCACAGCACCGAGCCAGGGACATCATGGAGGGAGCGGGCAGCAACTCACGGCAGCAGGGCAGAGATGGGAGCCCACAGCTGGGCCAGCATCCAGGGCCCAGAAGAAAAGAGGGGCCTCACATCCAGCTGCAGGGGTCCCCAAAGGGGCCTGGGGCCAGATGGCCCTCCAGGTGCACAAAGTGGGGCCACTGAAGCATGCCCCGATGGTACCCCAGCACAGACATGTGGTGGGTGACAAGGTAATATACCTCGAAGGGATCCTGAGCAGCGAGCCCCACTTGTACATCGGATCGGGACAACACACACCAGCCAGCGCTGACACCTCCACTTCAGAGGGCTCCCACAAGCCATAGTCAGCAGGTGGGGGCCACGGAAGGTGACCCAGCTCCAACAGGCGGTGATAGATCGCCACACAGGACTGCTGGTAACCTTGGGCCCCGTGAAGACAGCCAAAGAAGGACAAAGCCAAGGCAGGGCCCCCCTCTGCCAGACAGGCCATGTAGGCAGCCAGGCTGCACACAGAGAGGGCGGACACGGTCTCCGTCCTTGACCACCCCACATGCGAGCACCTGATCTCCGGGATGCACCTGTTGGGAAAGGGACACAGGCCTAGCATCTCAGCATGCAGCCGGCAGTCGCGGGCGCTCACCACATAGCTATAGTACCGCAGCCGAGAGCTCATACTCTCGTAGGCACCTGTGAGGCTGTCAGGGCAGCTCAGAAGCAATTTCATGGCTAGGGAATGCCACAGGTCACACAGGGCCATGGTCTCGTGGAAGGTCCAGCTATGGGGGGCCCGGGTGTGCTGCGTCCAGGGAGCCCTGGGGAAGAGCAGCCAGTCATGGTCCAGCAAGCGGTGGATATGAAGTGCAAGGAAAAGAGGGCCCCACAATCCCTGGAGGGATGGGAGGGGAAGCAGGGGAGCTCCAAGGCCAAGCAATAAGGGCACAGGTCGCAACACTGTACGGATTCAGAGTGAGGCGTGAGGTGCGGACCCAGCACAGCTGCTGGAACAGAACACACAGACAGAACAGCCTACACACTACTCAGGGCCCCGAGGACAACAGGCATCAGACACCGGGAGGTGGGGGGTGTTGAGAGCAGGAATGTATCTGCTGCCTGCACACCCGGCTGAAGGCAGGACCATGCACCATGCCCCCTTCAGGGAAGGCATGTGCACACATTGGGATGCCTGTGGCCTCTCCGCCCCACTCGCCCTGCAGGAGTCGGGTCTGCCGGTCTGGGGGCCTGCCAGGGTGACCCAGGACCCCGAGCCTGGTTGGCAGGGAAAGACCGGGGGCGGGGAAACACAGGTCCCAACCTACAACAGGTGCGGCCCCAACCCATCCGGGGCACCAGTCACCATGGAGCTGGGCCAGTTGCGTGCCTGTGGGATGCACCTAGCCATGTGCGCAGAGTGGTACCGCTCTCACACAGACCTCCTGCACATCCAGACCGTTGAGGTGCACCTGGCCACCCGGCTATGCATGTGCATGGCCAAGAGCGCTGCCAGAGCCTGGAGAGCCCACCACGGGTGCAAGTGCTCCCTGGCCCACCTAAGGGGCCCAGCAGGTGTCCGGGGTGACCCAACAGGCCCTCCTCTGTGCCTGGGGCCAGGCTGCTGTGTTCTGCGAGGTGGCCAGCCGGCTCCAGTGGCAGAGGGAGACTATGGGGCGCATTGCCCTGCTCGCAATGCCCACTGACCGGTGGGTATGGGTCATGGAGAGGGCACAGTGGTGGTGGGCAAAGGCACTAGCCCAATGGGACGAGCCTGCCTGGAGAGCGCACTTTCGGATGGACATGCGCGTCCTCCTGCGACTCGCAGAGCTGTTAATGCTGGAGTGGCAGGCCACCCCCCATGCGGACCCCCANGCATGATGGGTTCATCCCGGCGGGGGATGAATCGATTGTTTTCGGGACGGGGCCAATTGGCCCAGTAATGTCTGAAAACACCCAGTTGGTGGGAGCCAGACCAGGGGCCAGGGCAGGGCACGGGGAATGGCAATCAGACCCCCACAACAGCACAGCCCGCACAGGCACCCCCACAGCCACACTGTCAGTCCCAGAATGGGGAGACCCCACAGGGGCACTGCACAGGCACAGGGGGAGGCCACACGGTCCAGGGAGCAGCCTGGGAATGGTCCAGGAGGCTGTCAGGGAGCCCATGCGCTGGCCAGGGAGCGATGGATGGGACGGTGGTGAGCCGGGGCCAATGAACGGACCAGCCCTTCCACAAGCCTGCACCCCCCCGGGAAGACGCTGGGAGGTGCAGTCCGGGGGCCCCAGCACCCATAGGTCACAGAGGCACCCAAGGGGGTGGGGGGGCAACGGACACAGGAGGAATCGAGGTCGGACCAGGAAGGACAGCAGCACCTGGGGCTCTGGGAACCACCTCAGCATTCAGTAAACAGTCACAGGAGACAACAGCCATGGAGCGGAACACCAGTCACAGAGATGGACGAGGGGGCCGCAGAGGGGGCACAAAGGCACAGGCAGGGGCAGTGGGACCCCAGGCAGCAGCCAGCACAGCACCGAGCCAGGGACATCATGGAGGGAGCGGGCAGCAACTCACGGCAGCAGGGCAGAGATGGGAGCCCACAGCTGGGCCAGCATCCAGGGCCCAGAAGAAAAGAGGGGCCTCACATCCAGCTGCAGGGGTCCCCAAAGGGGCCTGGGGCCAGATGGCCCTCCAGGTGCACAAAGTGGGGCCACTGAAGCATGCCCCGATGGTACCCCAGCACAGACATGTGGTGGGTGACAAGGTAATATACCTCGAAGGGATCCTGAGCAGCGAGCCCCACTTGTACATCGGATCGGGACAACACACACCAGCCAGCGCTGACACCTCCACTTCAGAGGGCTCCCACAAGCCATAGTCAGCAGGTGGGGGCCACGGAAGGTGACCCAGCTCCAACAGGCGGTGATAGATCGCCACACAGGACTGCTGGTAACCTTGGGCCCCGTGAAGACAGCCAAAGAAGGACAAAGCCAAGGCAGGGCCCCCCTCTGCCAGACAGGCCATGTAGGCAGCCAGGCTGCACACAGAGAGGGCGGACACGGTCTCCGTCCTTGACCACCCCACATGCGAGCACCTGATCTCCGGGATGCACCTGTTGGGAAAGGGACACAGGCCTAGCATCTCAGCATGCAGCCGGCAGTCGCGGGCGCTCACCACATAGCTATAGTACCGCAGCCGANGGATGCACCTGTTGGGAAAGGGACACAGGCCTAGCATCTCAGCATGCAGCCGGCAGTCGCGGGCGCTCACCACATAGCTATAGTACCGCAGCCGAGAGCTCATACTCTCGTAGGCACCTGTGAGGCTGTCAGGGCAGCTCAGAAGCAATTTCATGGCTAGGGAATGCCACAGGTCACACAGGGCCATGGTCTCGTGGAAGGTCCAGCTATGGGGGGCCCGGGTGTGCTGCGTCCAGGGAGCCCTGGGGAAGAGCAGCCAGTCATGGTCCAGCAAGCGGTGGATATGAAGTGCAAGGAAAAGAGGGCCCCACAATCCCTGGAGGGATGGGAGGGGAAGCAGGGGAGCTCCAAGGCCAAGCAATAAGGGCACAGGTCGCAACACTGTACGGATTCAGAGTGAGGCGTGAGGTGCGGACCCAGCACAGCTGCTGGAACAGAACACACAGACAGAACAGCCTACACACTACTCAGGGCCCCGAGGACAACAGGCATCAGACACCGGGAGGTGGGGGGTGTTGAGAGCAGGAATGTATCTGCTGCCTGCACACCCGGCTGAAGGCAGGACCATGCACCATGCCCCCTTCAGGGAAGGCATGTGCACACATTGGGATGCCTGTGGCCTCTCCGCCCCACTCGCCCTGCAGGAGTCGGGTCTGCCGGTCTGGGGGCCTGCCAGGGTGACCCAGGACCCCGAGCCTGGTTGGCAGGGAAAGACCGGGGGCGGGGAAACACAGGTCCCAACCTACAACAGGTGCGGCCCCAACCCATCCGGGGCACCAGTCACCATGGAGCTGGGCCAGTTGCGTGCCTGTGGGATGCACCTAGCCATGTGCGCAGAGTGGTACCGCTCTCACACAGACCTCCTGCACATCCAGACCGTTGAGGTGCACCTGGCCACCCGGCTATGCATGTGCATGGCCAAGAGCGCTGCCAGAGCCTGGAGAGCCCACCACGGGTGCAAGTGCTCCCTGGCCCACCTAAGGGGCCCAGCAGGTGTCCGGGGTGACCCAACAGGCCCTCCTCTGTGCCTGGGGCCAGGCTGCTGTGTTCTGCGAGGTGGCCAGCCGGCTCCAGTGGCAGAGGGAGACTATGGGGCGCATTGCCCTGCTCGCAATGCCCACTGACCGGTGGGTATGGGTCATGGAGAGGGCACAGTGGTGGTGGGCAAAGGCACTAGCCCAATGGGACGAGCCTGCCTGGAGAGCGCACTTTCGGATGGACATGCGCGTCCTCCTGCGACTCGCAGAGCTGTTAATGCTGGAGTGGCAGGCCACCCCCCATGCGGACCCCCATACCCATGGTCCAGCGGGTGTCCATTGAGGTCTGGACCCTTGCAACACCCGACTCCTGCTGCTCCATCTCGCAACACTTCGGTGTTGAGGTGAGCACCATCACCGGGATCCTGCAGGACATCTGCGAGGCGGTGGAGGGCGTGCTCCTGGACCAAGTGATCCAGCTAGTGGACCAGGAGACTGTGATGGCTGGCTTTGCAGCTGGGGGATTCCCCAACTGCATGGGCTCCATGGATGTCACCCACATCGAGATCCTGTGCCCATCCGCTGGAGAGGCCTCGGACTATGTCAACCAACACGGGTACCACTCCCTGAAGCTGCAGGCGTTCATGGACCTGCAGCCACGATGCCTGGATCATGACCATCTCTCCCTTCAATGCCCGGATGTACCGCGGAGACTTCGCAGACATGGGGATGACCCAGATCGAGGGGGTGATGATGCCCCCTGCATCCTGGGGGACCCAGCCTACCCACTTACCCGTTGGATGATGAAGGCGTACCCCATCTCCAGGAACCTGCAGAGGCGCTCTTCAATACCTGCCTATGTGGAAGCAGGACTGTGGTCAAGAGGGCCTTTGGGGCCCTCAAGCAGTGCTGGAGGAGCCTCGCGGGCCACCTGGACTACACGGTGTAGACCTCCTCCCTCGTGATAGGAGCTTGCTGTGTGCTGCACAATGTGTGCGAGACCGAGGGGACTGCCCTCGACTACCCCATGCCCCGGCACCCTCCTGAACCCATGCCTCACCTGGCGAATACCATGTGAATGCTGAGAACCCGTGGGAGTACCAATACACAAAGCGCATCCATGCCACCCTGGTGAGGCAGATCAGGCGGGAGGCAGATCAGCCGGGAGGCTGCGCCCCTACATGCCTATGCGCTCCCAACCCCGGGACCATGAACAGACACATGGAGGTGACTGTGGTGCCCATGCATTTATTGTTTCACCCTTCAACATGTGCTCCCACCACCTCACCCACTCCCCACCTCCCAGTGATACCCCCCCAGGCCACCCTCCCCCTTCCCCCCATCCCCCCATTCCCCCCTATCTCTGGGGCATCCCTCATGGCCACCCGATGGGCACTGTGGAGCTCTGGGAGCTCCCCTCCCCCCACTGTCTGTGTCCCCAACAGTGTCCTGGGAGGTCTCGGTGTCCTGAGGGCCCAGCATTGGGGCTGGGGCAGGCAGGTTGCCCGGTGGGGTGGCTGCCATCACATAGGCACTCATAGTACCCATGTGTAAGAGCAGCAAGGTGCCTATGTCATGGGACCGGTCCATCCAGTTTATGGCCTGTTCCAGCCACCCAAATGCCTCCACCTCCTGCTGTGCTCCTGGCACTTCTGCCTCTGTTTGAAGTGCACCTCCGCCTGCAGCCTCCGGTCCCTGGCCTCCGCCTGCTGCACAGTCCTTTCGGTGACTACCTCCATGTGGTAGATGGCCTCGATCATCTGCTCCCCATGTTCTATGGTGGAGCAGACTATGTGGTGGGGCTCCCTCATCCATTGGGCCGGGGGCATGGGTCCGCCTTGCTGGTTCCTGGCTTGTCACCCTGTTGGGGTGCATGGTAGGGGATGGTAAGCTACCTCAGCTGCCCTCCCCCCTCCCATGCCCCCCCTTCAGGAGGGCAGCTGGTGCCCTCCCACGGCTACCCCCTGAGACCGCCCCCAACCCAGGGTCCAGTTTCCAAGCCCTGGCTCCCTGCCCTCCTTGTCATGTTGCCTCACCTGGGGCCTCTGGTTGCTCCTGGGGCTGCTTGCCTCTGTCCCCCTCACCAGACTGTCGCATGTGCCGTCCCGTGCCACAACCTGTGCGGGAATGGGGAGGGGTGGGTGGGGGTCACCGGTCCATGTCCCCCGGTGGCCCCTGGGCTCATTCTTTGGGGCCCGGGGTGTCTGGGGGTTACTGAGGGGGGCATGGCCCATGTGCCCACATCCTCCCCCTTGGGCCTTCCCCCCTGGTCCATGTCCCGTCCCACCCACCTGCTTACCCTCTATGTCAGTCTCGGAGCCCTCTGAGGCCAGCCCCTCAGTGTGGCTGAGGTACTCCTGTGTCCACTGGCTGATGGTGACCAGGGTCCCGGCCTCAGATCCTCCTGCTACGGACATCGCCTGGGGGCTCCTGGGGCTGCCACATGAGGGGGGCCTGCTGGTCCCCAAGGTCCCGGGGCATTCCTCTTGGGGTGCGGGGCCCTTGGAGCCAGTGTCTTCACTGGGGGTGGTGAGGGGAGGGGGTACCTCAGCCTGTTCCCTGCCCTGTGCAACTGAGCTCCCCATGAGGCGCGGGGTGACTATGGACCCCTTCATGTGTAGGATGAGGTCCAGGGTGTCATAGTAGGGGATGGTCCGGGATGCATGCCCAGACTGCCGGTTGTTGTCTTTGATGGCCTTGTACCCCCTCTTGAGCTCCTTGGCCTTCGACCGGCACTGTGCCACTGTCCTGTTATGCCCTACCACCTCCATTTCCTGCACGATCTTCTTGAAGATGTGCTCATTGCATTGGTTGACTGCCAGATCCAGCTGGTGCTCCAGAGTTTCCCAGATCTGAATATAGTCCTGGGTTTCCCTGTGTCCCCATTGCCCCCCTCGATGGTATGGCCGTCTCCCGCGGGCACCCTCTGGGTCGCAGTCTTCCCCCTCCTCCTGCTCCTCCACCTGCCCTCTGGCCCTCTCCTCTGGGAGCTTGGGCTCCCGGGTCCATTTTCATGTCTGTGGGTTGTAAGGGGGGGGATGGTTACCGGGTTGCATTAGCCCCGAGTCCCTCCCCCCCCCGCTGGCCCACCCACCCCCCTTGGTGCCCCTGTGCCACTGCCCCCCTTTGGTCCCCTTACCCATTTCCGGGGTGCCTCATCCCCCAGACTGGCAGCAGGCGTTGGGTCGGCCTGTCCCAGCTGCTGCTGCTGCTGCTGTCCCTCCACTGCCTCCAGGTGCAGCACAACCATCACCTCCTCCTCCTCCTCCTCCTCCTCCACCATTGATTTCAATGGCTGCAATGTAAAAAAATCCACTACTGGAACCGGCACCGGTACGGGAAATTATCGGATCTATCCGGTATTCCCGATACTGCCAAATACCAGCAGTATCGGATAGCGGGAGATCCGAAATTCCCACCCCTACTCAATAGGTTAGGGCTCTTTATCAGAGACAAGACAACTGAGGGTGGATATTATAGATGTTTATAAAATCACGGGTCATGGGGCAAGCACAAATGGTACTGTTATTTACTCATTTTCAAAATAATAGAATTAGGGTACATCCTATGAAATTAATTGGCAGCAGATGTAAAACATAAAGAGGAAGCACTTAAACTGTGGAACTCATTGCCGGTAGATGTCAATAGTGTAACTAGGTTCAAGAAAAAGTTTAATAAGTTCTTAGAGGATAGGTCCATAAATGGCTATTTATGTCAGGCGGTCAATTCGGTCAGGTGGATGAGACATTTGGGCATTAGTAGTGAACAGCAGGAAATGGATTACTGTATAATAATAGTGCCCCCCTGCCACGGCACTCAGAACACTCCACATAGAACTAATTAACACAATGTTTAATCCTCATCACAACCCTGTGAGGTAGGTTACACTGAGAGAATATTGTGACTGGCGCAAGGTCAGCTGTTCGCTGCAATTAGGGATGGGCGAATGCGGTTTGGAAGTTTGGAGTTCGGACCGAACTCGACCATTTCAGTCGACTGAACTTAACTTCCGAACTGAACTCGATTTTTGAACCGAACCGAATTTCCTAACTGGGCTCTGTTCGCCCTTCCCTAAAAGATAATATTCCATTTAGTTCAATGGGGTTTGAATTTCCGAACTTTGTTTGGAAGTTTGAAGTTCGGACCGAACTCAAATCCGAACCAAACCGAATTTCCGAACTCGGTTCTGTTTGCCCATCCCTAGCTGCAATCCCAAACAGTCGGTGTGTGGGTTATGTGCACATAACGCACAGATCTGCACGGTTTGTGCCCAGAACAATGCCCCTGTAATGGGAGTGCCCATGGTTTACGCATATATGTGTGCATGTACACGGAGTTTGGGATTGGCCCCAGTGAGTTTCTGGTTAAGGCGAGACTTGAACCGGAGTCTCCCAGTTCAAGGAACCAATGCAGCCCTGCAACATGTATTTTTCATAAGTATCTTCTTTTAAAGAGGAGGTATAGCACGGTGCACCACCCTATGGCACGGTGGACTGGTCCTGCTTAGGGTTAATGGGCTCAGCTACCCTGCTCCTCACCAGCTAACCCTCCCTAGCTGTGGTTGAATGGAGGCGGCTGAGGAGTGGTCAGCTGTTGCTGGAGAAGTCAAGTTGAACATATCAAGGAATAAAAAAGCCCTCAGCTCAATGGGGCCAATCTCATGCCCCATGAACCAGCCCTCACTGGATACCTGGCACGTGGGCACATATACGCGTGCAAGCCATGCGCACCCACGCCAGAAGGCCCACAGTGTGCATGCAACCAATGTGAATGCACACGTGTGTGCGTGTGTGTGCGTGGCTGCATGTGCGGGTTATGGGTTCGTTCCCACTGTAAGGGGGAAACTTCTAGGGAAGCGGTCCCTAGGAATCTGCCAGCATGCTGCTGCTTTTAACCCCCATTGTATTACATTCTCTATTTCAAATATAGCCACCCCAATACAAGACATTTGTATTGTATTGTATTTACGGGGATGTGTTGTGGGGTATATGTGTATAGTATTTGTATTTTATATATGGGGATATGTTGTGGGATATATGTGTACAGTATTTATTTACATTGTATTTTATGGGGATATGTTGTAGTTGGGCAGAACTGGAGGGACAGGTGTGTGGGATAGTTTGGCAGACTGCCCCAGGTGAAAGACAGGGGAGTGGGTAGAAGGCAGGTTAAGCAGCTCTTCAGTTTAGCTATGACCCCTCTGTGAGAGGGGGGGGGCATTGACTGGTGGAGGGAATTCCTTCAAGACAGAGGGTAATTTCAGATGTAACAATAGCACGGTCAACCACCGTGAATCCCCTGTTGTGGCCGTTGGTCCCGTTACATCTGTTTTGCTTCCCGCCAGATGTTCACCATGGTGAATACCTGGTGGGAATCAGATTGACCACGATTCTGGAGGTGAGGTCGGCTTCACCTCTGGAACTGTGGTTAGATTGGCCACGATCCGGAATGGACCAAAAGTTGCATCTGTAACGTTGGCCCATCCCGGATCGTGGCCCAGACCGCGATATGGGATTGGGTGCAGCGGCCGGATTGGCCGCTGTGCCCACCTGTGTCCCGGAGAGCGGGTGGCTGGGGGAGCATGGGGGGGGTGGGGCTGTGCGGATGCATGTCGCACCGTGCCACCCCCCTCCCCGATTCCCGGTGAGAATCAGGCCGGCACATCTAAAGGCCAACCGGCCTGATTCCTCACCGGAATCCAAAACGGATCCCGGTGCATGATTCAGTGTGGCGGGCCTCCGGGCCCGGCACATCTAAAACTACTGCTATTATTGTTATTGCTTGTTTATTTTATTTGTTATTTGTATGCCATTTGTGGGCTAGGGTGGTGGTATAAATCCCAAATAAAATAAGCAATAACAATAATAGCAGGAGGGGGAGGCCTAGAAATCTAAGTAATAAATAATAATATATAAATAAATAACAATAACAACAGGAATGAGCTAGGAATTGTCTCCAGACTAGAGAAGGTCCTTAGAGGGGAATCCCTGGAGAAGGGGATGTGGAATACAGGGAACTTTTAATGTTTGAAAGACTGATTTTTGTTTTGTTAGTGATGTGATAAACTGAAATCCCCTGAGACCAAATCCTCTGTGAACTTTGCCTCTTTCCCTAGAAGTCCTTTCTCCGAGCTTTGGGATCACCCTTCGTGGATAGTTCTTTTCTCATCTGGCCAGTAGCTGGCTCCCTGCTCCAAGAAAACTAAACTGCTGCAAACCTCTAAAAGGGCTACATCCTGCCACAACTTACAGGAGGCTCACCTACTCAGTGCCTCTCTCTGCAGGGAGTTAAGGTGCCCCTTTTAAAACATATTATGGTGAATTACATTTCCTTTCCAACCACAGCCCTATGGAGTCCCTTCTTGGGGAAGTTGTTTCAGCTAATGGGTTAGGGAGGACTGAACATGTTGCAATATAATAAAAGACTGCTAAGACCGGAAGTCCGGATATTCTGTAGGAGTCATATATGGAGGGGAAAGGGCTTCTAGAATTCCATTATGAGGTCTACTCTTGCAAATCCTTTTTCTGTAGGTTTTTCCAGCCCGATCAATGGCAACAAACTGAGCAATATTTGAAAGATGCACAGCATCCCTTTCTGTCTTTCAATACTTTATCACAGTCAGAGCATTAACCTGTTCAGTTGCAGCAACTAGCCTACTGGTTTTATTACTTTTAAACTTCTGTGCAACTCAGTCAATACACTGTCTTCCACCTGTGTTCTCTCCTCCTGGAAATATATACATTTGAATTTCTTAGTCTGGTTTAGTTATTTTAAATAGGTGCTCCCTTGACTAATTTCTATACTTTTAGGATCTTGGGTTAGAAAAGGCTTTGATTACCATTACTGCTCATTTTAAAACCGACAGAAATAGCCATGCTATCAAACGGAACTAGGAATTGAAGCTGAATCGAGTACCCAGAAAAACGGGTATACCCGCGGAATTTTCAATACGCAAATTGACTTGAAAATATCGGGTATGGATTGGTACCCAATGTACCAAAATGTCTGTGAATGTCCTGAAATGTTAACCAATTTTTTTTCAGTTTTCCATCCTGATTTCCTGATTGGTAACTGGAAAATTGAAAAATCAGTAACAGAAATTACTGATTTTTCAGGTATACGGGTACCCGATGTGTAATCAGGTAGCCCATTGAGTACCCAATGCAGTACTCAAAAATGTGGGTATTATGCACGGATAGCAAACGAGCTACCAATTTCAGGTCTGCTAGGAATATTTATCAAACTCCTTTCTCCTGTCATCAGGAGAGACAGCAACAGAATTTTGCACTCTTCTCTGTAACCAGGGGATACAACAAAGCATAGAAGATCTATTACTAATAAGGAAGTATTGCAAATGAAGAGTGTACAGGCCAAATCCCCAATGGGGACAGTTCCCCATTGAAATCAATGGAATAAATCCGGTACCGGTATACTGGATTTAATCCGGGAATCCGGTTTTTTGAGAACCGATAACCGGTAAATCCAGTAGCCGGTAATTGCCCTGGTGTCCCACCCCTAAATTATTTAAATCATAGACTGGCAGAGTTGGAAGTGACCTCATGAGTCTTCTAGTTAATCCTTCTGAATTAAGGATTTGCTGTACCTAAAATACCTTGACAGATGAACCAATGGAATAAAAGAATACAGTCTAGGGATGGGCAAACAGATCACGGTTCGGGTTCGGCCGTTCGGTTCATCTGCGTTCAGTTCGTCCGTTCGGTTCGGCTGCGTTCGGTTCGGCTGCGTTCAGTTCGTCCGTTCGGTTCGTCCGTTCGGTTAGTTCGCCGGGTTCAGATTCGTCGGTTCGGTTCAGTCGTCCGAACAGCCTGTTCGGTTAGGCCGTTCGGTTGTTCGGTTAGGCTGTTCGGCCGTTCAGGAAATGTTGTTATGGGTGTTTTTTTGTTTTTTATATGGTTTTTTGTTTTCTTATTGGGTTTTATATGGTTTTCTTTTGTTTTTTATTTGGTTTTTTTGTTTTTGTATGGGTTTTTTTTTTAATCTAATATATATATCTAGCTACACTAAATCTAACTGCTATTAACTATTCTAAATGCTATGAACTAAATGGATTATCTAATAAGTACACAGACCTACTCCTACAAACACTAAAACTAAATCACTAA